>MJUU01060516.1:111478-129049 GCA_002080025.1 Modiolus philippinarum
CATGCCAATTTACTATTGTCTTATCCAATCAAATTTGAAAGTATCGATGATCTATTCTTTTGATCCATTTCTGAACCGGTCGTCTCCGCATGAAAAAGAAATAGACAGAGTATATCTATAATGTATATAAATGAATATTTGTTAGAAAAATGACAGCGTTTATTCAAAATCCTCGCGAAATGGCATCTTCAGTGCAGGAAAATAATTTTCCGATTTTTTTTTTTTTGTTTTATGCAAATTAGCGTTTATTCAAAATCCTCGCGAAATGGCATCTTCAGTGCAGGAAAAGAATTTTCCGATTTTTTTTTGTTTTATGCAAATTAGGCAGAGGAACTTGTTCGTTGTTGTCGAACTTATTCCCTAAACAGACCCAGGTCTGAGAGGTTATCACGACTTGAAAGTTGTACCTTTTCACGAACGATCGGATACATTACGAATGTGGAATAGCTAGAATAAAAATCTTTTTACTGAACGTGACAATATCACGAAATTTTGATTCTGGATGGCCAAGAATCGGCGGAAAGTTACTACGGCACCGCGTCCCATTTTCATAAAAAAATGTGGTTACGGAAGGATTCTTAGTTCAAAACTTCACGAAATTTGGCAGAAAAACGCACGGTTTAACTTACACAATTTAACGAAATCCAATAGCAAAAAATATACCAAACAAATCAATGAAACTATATACTGTTTTTAATAATGATAAATATAAATTCTAGAGACTTTCGCTTGCGTTTTTTATATTTCTTCCCGGGATACACTTCTATTTTAAAACACTTACTAGTAATGCTCTTGATAGCCGCGAGGTTACGCCACTGGACTCTAAATCAAGAGGTTCTTAGATCGAATCGCAGTCGGGTCAAACAACTTTCGTTTTTGCGTCTTGTTTTTGTGAATTGAATGAAAAAAAAAGGTTAACCTAATTTTACAGAACATCAACAGTGATTTACAGTTAAACTTGAGATAAAAGTTCAACCGGCAGATGCAGCCTCCGAAGTTGGAGATTGTTGTTTGGAGGCGGGGGGCATTTGGGTTGTCGAGTAAGGAGTTAGCAATTTACAGAGCATACAGACAAACATAAGAATACACACTGTAAACGTGATGTATATTGTAGTCACATGCCAAGACGTTCTCATACAAAATGTTCACCTATTCAATCATTAAGTGATAATCACTTTCCTTTTAACTGGTAATTGAAAATCGCTCGGACAAGCTGGCTAGTACCGATGATAGGCAATAAAGTGTAGAAATTGAGTGAGATGACGTTGCTATGGCAATTGTCCTTCATGACAATTTACTATTGTCTTATCTAATCGGGCATGAAAGTATCGATGATCTATTCTTTTGATCAATTTCTGAACCGGTCGTCTCCGCATGGTTCGCATGTCATAGTTACAGAATGTTGATACTAAAAAAAGAAAAGGTAACAGGAAACACATAGGTACTGTTGTCTGGTGACACAGTATCATCCTGATAAAGATTTAATGACTGGTTTTGTACCATGTAGATTCTTTTTAAAGAAAAGAAAAAGATATGCCTTTTGCCATTTAGATCTTTTTGATTATCTGTTCTATATCAACTTTAACGCGTTTTTCGGTTAATGGACTTCCAAATGTTTTTGTTTGATCTCATTGATGAGACATAAGTTGTAGAAATGCACATGTGCAGAAAATAAATTAACAGTACCTTCGGTATTTCGTTTATTACCACTGAACCGATACCTCTGCTGTTGGACTGTTAGTCCCCGAAGGTATTCAACAACCCAGCAGTCAGTACTTCGGTGCTGACCGTAAAACCGATTTAATTGAAATTTGCAATTACTAAATTTTACAAAATTTTGTTTAAAACTAAGGAGTATCTCCCTCATGCATAGCTCTGTCCTTAGCTGAATTCTGGTTTTTCTATTTAGATCCTTTTTGTTATATGTTCTAAATCAGCTTTTACATGTTTTTCGGTTTATGGACTTTCAAATGTTTTGGTTTGATCTGCACTGATGAGAAATAAGGTGTCAAAGTGCGCATAAGCAAAATATAAATTAACAGTAACTTCGGTATTTGTTTACCATCGTTAATAATGGAGTCATAGCTTTTTAAAAGGTACCACTTTACAGATATGAAAAAAAATGGGGAAATGTAAGGTTCTTCGTTCACTTTTTTATACATAAATTACGAACTGCATAGGAAAAACATATTTATATCAAATATTTTGTTAACGTCTTCTCTGCATAATTCTAAATTCAACTCAACATAATTAGCGGTATTTATTTATTTCATGTATATTTACTGGATTTGCAAAGGCACAAACAATAATTCCTAAGGAAAATTTAGTGATTTAAATAAAAGAAAAAAAAAACAAAGAAAAGGGCCGTCTTGAACTTTCTATGAGGTATTAGCAAAGCTCATTGTTGAAGGCTTCATGGTGACTTCAAGATGAATAACAACAATAAAAGCGTCGTTCCTTTGCTTGTTTTTTTACAATGTATTTGTAGAGACTTTGTCTCATGTGCATTTACTCCATATCCTTTTATTCACCATATAAGATTTTAAAGAAAGTATACATGTCACTTAAAAATGAATGAATTATTTTACATACACGCCATCTTGAATAAAAGTTAAAAGAAGCGTACACACTTCCAAATTCTATTGGAGAACCATTAGGCAGTTATTGAAACAGTTTCCATGTAATGGATGCCCACAATTATATGTGAAAGAGAGTGTTGATTATAAATTTAATGAGTGTTAAAAAGCACAATTATTAAATGAAATCACGCATATAACAGACAGAGGACTTGCCGCATTAATGTATAAGAAGTACTAAACATTCTAACCTGCTTTAATGTACGAAATACTTCAGTTCCTGACGAAATAAGTCATCGTATGCTCCTGGCGGTTAAAGAAGAAATTAAATGTTTTCGACGCAAGCTGCTTAATCTTTCGTTGAATAAAAAGCTTAGTGTGACTAACGTAATTGCAGATTTTAAAAAGGCAACCAAATCTTTGGTTATCAAGTACGGACCTATTTCATCACTAAATTTGTTTAGTAAAGTATACGAAAGGATTATTTTTAATATGTTGTCAATCATTTAGTACGTCAGTTATACACACTGCTAGTGCTTTAGTTTTGTATCGTTCTTTTTCATTTTTGTTTTTTGTTTTGTCTTTGGCATACTGTCTCAATTCGTGTTTCTGTGAATTGCCCTGATTTTGGATTTATGATTTTAGAATTTCCCCTTTCCTCGTTCTTGCTTCGGTATTCGTTTGCCGATGTTTTATATACAAAAAATACAGACAGGATGTATTTGTGATCATTCAATTATTAATACTATGATATCATGTTATCTTAATCACGTTTCAATATCGCTAAGTTTCTCTGATGTCAGTAAAGCCTTCCACTGGGTGTTTACAGAGTGAGGTCGTACGTTCTACTTTGTAAAAAAAGACGACAAAAATATTAATAATAGTATATCATAACAACTATACTGAAAAACTGACCTTTTTCTCTTTATAGAATTGAATTGTGTAGTATTATGAAATATATATACTACTAAAATTGTTGACTCTCTGATGCTAACAGTCCACCAGCATAGGTATCGGCCAAGTGTTCATTAATAACAAAATACCGATGCTTACTCTGAATTAGGTTTCTATATATGACCATTGTGACAACTAATGTCTCTAGAAGAGTAGGTGAACCGGTGAATTTGTCTATTAAGAGTCTATATAAGGTTTTCATCTTTATTTTCTTCAACAGTGTCACTGAAAGGACAAGGAACAATAAAGATCCCATTATGGATCGTGCCTGCTCCTTTCGGTATGCACTTGGAACTTGAACCATTCAATACTACCCTCTGAACCCGTCTTGTAAGAAGATTTTCACATCAATTCGATAAGTTTCCGTAAATTCGTTCATGTTTTGATTTGTAAAGAAGACCTTTAGGTCAAACTTTCCCAAAATCATTCGTTATATCGATCAGCTTGTTAATTATATAGTCCCCTTTTAGAATATCTGGACTGGATCTTTGCAAGATTTATTTTGTAAACGGACATTGTTTGTAAATACATTGGAAATTATACTAAGAAGGAATTATGCTTATTTCTTTGAAATACAGATGTAGCATTTGGTAAGATAAAAGCATGCTTAAGAACAAAAGTTAATTAGCTTACATGGCAGTATTTTAAAACAAATGCTACCTCTTTCAATTATTTGGGACGAATGATGTTTGTCAAGTTTAAGATTGGCGGATCACCCAATACCCCGTTTACTTTGGAAAAATATACATGTACTTTAAATCTTATTTCTTATTGAGTATAATACAATCAGGTTATTCTTTACTCGAAATCGTGAATTAAATTCATTTGCTTTTTGTGCCTGTTTTACATTATCATTAAAATTTAACTACGCTATGCTATCCCTGATAAGGGGACGACCATTACGAAAGCCGGAAGGGAACTTCCGAGTTCCGACTTCTGACTTCTTACTTCTAACTTCTTACTTCTTAGTTCGATGTAGTCTTTCCGAATTTCAACATCGACTTTGGCATTTACATTTGTCAGAACTCAAGGTTTCATAGTTTATGACTAACAAAAATAAAAATGATAGATTGAATTGCGTTTAACGCCCTACTTTCAATATTTCACCCAAAAGACAAGACGAGAACAGGTTTATTGTAGGTGTTTGTAGGTGTTTCCTGTTTTCTTTCTTATATTTATTATAAAGACATGATTTATTTGGGAAAGGGAAAAAAACTGGGAGGGGAGAATTCTGTTTGCCACTGTTTCCAACCGGATATTTTCAGACTACAGGACTGTTGCAAGGTGCCTCAAACGTGAACGGTCTTGTATTTTATTTGTAATAAGCGATGTGTTTTATTTGTATTATGTCCCCAGGATTTTTCGATTGCTTTGTTTTGTTTATTTTATTTATACTTTTTTTCTTGTTTTTTGTTTTTGTTTTTTTTTTGTTTTTGTTTTTTGTTTTTGATTTGTTTTGTTTTTGTTTTTTTATTTAATTAGACAGTTTCGTACTTCTGGGCATAGGGTATGTATAATTTTTCACATTCTCTATACAATTTTCGCAAATCAGCCGTAAAATCTGTCCCATCCTGAAATATAAAGACTTGCAATTATTCATAATGAAGGTTAAACATTTTAATGATCACAGTTTGGTGCTCATTCAATGCTCTACATGCTGTCATAGATCTTACAAATTCTTTCTCACTTCTTGCTTCTAACGTCTTACTTTTTACTTCTAACTTCTTACTTCTAACTTCTTACTTCTTACTTCTAACTTCTTGCTTCTTACTTCTTACTTCTTACTTCTAACTTCTTACTTCTTACTTTTAACTTCTTACTTCTAACTTCTTGCTTCTAACTTCTTACTTCTTACTTCTAACTTCTTACTTCTTACTTTTAACTTCTTACTTCTAACTTCTTACTTCTTACTTCCAAGTTGCAACCTAGACATTTTAAGGACATTCAACCCGGCATTTAATAATATCAATACTTTGATTATAAGTAAGACTTTTCATTATATTAATCCTAGCTGAATAGGACTTTGCGAAAGCAAGAAAAATTGACCAACCGATTGAATGGTGTCTAACGTCCAACTAGCAATATTTCAACTTTAATTCAAGACTAGAACAGAGTAGTGGTTATTACAGAAAATTTATGTTTCCATGGCAACGTTCTGTCATAATCGCGGCAAGTTGATTGCCCAAAACATCTGCTCAGAGGGGGCCCTTGATTGTGGAAGGGTAGTGATTTCTTCGCATGTTACAATATACTTCACATTTACAGTGTGTATTCTCATTATCAATGAAGGGATATGGAGTAAATGCAAATGCGACAAAGTCTCTACAAATACATGGTAAATAAGCAATGGAACAAAGCTTTTATTGTTGTTCTTCATCTTGAAGTCGCCATGAGGCCTTCAACAATGAGCTTTTGAGGCCTTCAACAATGAGAATGTGTATTCTCATGTCTTTTTGTAAGCTCTCTAATTTGCGGACCCCTCTCTCTCTCACATCCCCCACCCTAATCCATCCAACTCATCCCCAACCCCGACCTCATCTTCGGGAATTCCCAATAGTTATGTCCCTTTGATGAACCCGGACCTGATAGAAGACACCCACATAAATACAATGAATGATTGACGATGCCCGTGTCATTCCGACGTGGGAACATACCCGACTTCATATCAAATGACTGATTATGGCTTCTAATAGGGCCACTTCCGGTATACACCTGGGGACATGCCTACTACCGGTCGCGAATGTGTAATATAATTAGGCTTAACAACATCCTTATAGTATCGTTTCTTTAGTTGTCTCTAGATGTGTTTCACCAACAGTTTCCATCCTTCAGTAATTCTCCCTACTTTTATCCTACTTAAATATAGAATTATTTATCCCCTTTCATTTGTTTTTTACTGTTTGAAGATATCTTTGAAAATAAAAAAGTTACAGCCATTTTAATAACAGGGATTAGTCCTCAGATTTGTAATATTCAAACAGATAAATTATTTGTTTTACATGTCTATGGGTGGTCATTTCTGAGTCCAGAATTTCAGCTCGTTATTGGACGGATCAGAACGAAACTTTGTAAAAGGATGGGAAATATGATGGAAATTATGCAGAATCATTTTTATTACTGAGATGATTGAGCAGGACATGCTTACTCTTCCGGAGCACCTGATGTTACTCTCAGTTTTACTGAAGTTCACCCTGTGAGTGCCTTTGTTTTGAATGTTGTATTTTCTGTTCCTATGCTTTGTACCTGTCTAACGTCATTGTTTTTTTGTGTCTAACGTCACTGTTTTCTGTGTCCTCGTTTTGGCCTTGTCTTTGGACTTTGATTTTTGTAAATTTCACACATTTGTTCCTTCGGTATTCTACTGCCGTTGTTATGACATAAAAAGAGGTCTAATATATACGAAAACACAATTACGTCCTTTGATAGTCGTTGTGTACGAATAAAGTTCCTAAGAAAATAGTGTATTTCTCTTAATTCTGTTTTCACTGCTTTATACTACATATTTTGTATGTTTGAGGGGTTCAAATGAAAGAACAGACTTTATAGAAAATTTAAAATTAGGTATTGAGTTTTAAATTAATGTGCAATTAGTGATTAGGTCAAGTGCAAAAAGGTGAATTGCTATATTCGGAACACATCTATCTTTACCAATGAGGGTTCCCTCAGTTCTGTGAAATTTGAAAGAAACTGAAACAATGAAAGTTTCTAGTTTTGTATATTTTTTTTGCACTAAGTCTGTTCTGTAAGTATGCCGAATGTCATGAGGATTGCGCAGGTAAATTTTGTTTAATTGGTCTTTGCATTTGTTTTATTTTACAAAGACAAATAGGGGAAAATAATTGTGTTCTCGTTCCTAATGGTACTGATATATATATTCTGAAAGCTTTCGCCGGCGTTTCACATTTTATATCACAATACACGCACTTTTTTAAACTTGAAATGATGATGGCCCGGGTAGCTGCGAGGTTACACCGTTTGACTAGTAATCTGAAGGTTCTAAGTTCGAATCCCGGACATAACAACTTTGGTTTTTTTTCCTTGTTTTTGTGATTTGAAATCAATGAAACAGTTCAAAATAAATACTTCAGAACATTTACAGTGATATATGGTTCCACAAAAGGAAACAAAAACATTCGACCGGCGGATCCAGCATTCGAGGTTGCGATAAGGATACAGAGAGATATTGGAGGGGTGGTGGTGGCTGTGGGGAGTAAGGAGTAACCAATTTTCAGAGCAACATTGGAAGAAAACCCTACCCGTGTAAAATCAAAGGTATCCTTCGGCGAGAAATTTTCCGGCTGATTAACTAGCCACGACTAGAAGACAGAACGTTGACATAGAAACACAAATTATCTGTAATAAACATCAGTCAGTTAATGGTCCGGATAAATAGCGCCACGGGAAGAAATGGATAATTAAGCCCTAGGATTTCTTGTCATGCTGTCTACTGCAGTGAATTGCTGTGAAATAGATAATAACGTTATGTTTGTGCATCAACCATATGTGAAGCATTTAAAAATAACAATATAAAGACTCTTACCAGTGCAATAAGGTGAAAATTCTGACGAACCAAGTTTTAAAGTTATTGTAGTGGAATGTTGATACATTATCTCTGATGCAACATCACCATATTTTGGAAGATTTAATTACAATTACTAATATGAAGACACTTACCAAAACAAATTGGAAGACTCTTTGACCAGTGATTCATTGCCGTACACTGTGATGTAATTTTGGATCCAACATATCCAGGTTTACATGTTATTGTGACGGAGTACTGATAAACATAGGTACTTATGTCTGGTGCCACATCGACATACTGTGTTAGATTAAGTGACTGTCTGCTACATTGAATTGCTGAGAAATAATTATATGATAACATTATATTAGTATATACTTTTGATAAATAACAAGTCACTTGTCAGTACAAGTTTTTGGACTTTTAAAACTGAATGCTGTGATGTAACAGCGGGACCAGCAAGGTTCGAACGTCATTATTACAGACAGATCATCTTTAAAAAGAAATTTACCACCGTTAATAATGGGGTCATAGCCTTTTAAAATGTACCACTTTACAGACATGAATAAGTGTAGGAATGTAAATATCTCCATTCACCTTTTTAAACATAAATTACGAACTACTTATGAAAACATATTTATTTCATATATTTTCTGAATAATTCTAAATTCAACTCAACTAAATATGAGGTGCTTATTCATATTAAGTATATTTACTGGATTTGCAAAGGCTTAAAAAGAAACTTTTAGGAAAATTAAGTGATTTAAAAAAAGTCATAAAAGATTTTGAGGAAAGTGTACATGTCACTTAAAATGATACATCGGCAGACGAATACCAAAGCAAGAACAAGGAAAGGGGAAATTCCAAAATCATAAATCCAAAATCATGGCAATTCACAGCAACACGAACTGAGACAGTATGACAAAGACAAAACAAATAAACAAAAATGAAGAAGAACGCCACAAAACTAAAGCACTGGCATTGTGAACCCCTATAAAAACTGAGGTATCATCAGGTGCTCCGGAAGGGTAAGCATGATCTGCTCCACATGTGGCACCCGTCACACTGCCAGTGAAAAGTCCGGTTTTGTCACAATCAGTGTTAGTCAGTCCGGTAATAAACTCTGGATCTACCCAAAAATATCTGTTCTCATTTGTGAAACAGAAACATTGTAATGGTCTGTCAAATCGTGGTGACGACCGTAAAACTTCTGTAGTGACAATTGCAACAGTGACTGAACATACCCTTGATGTATAAGTTTTTGAGACAGTAATTTCGCTCTGTTGACAAAATCGCTGTACAAACTACAGGCACGGCAATAGCGAATGAGTTATGAAATGTACACGCCATATGCTGGAGAAGTGGGAATATTACTGCTCAAAAACGGGAAGTTCACTATTGGAAAGTCGAAATCATCACGTTTGTCGTAAAGTTTTGTTTTCAGACGTCCAGAGTTGTCAATAAAGAGGTATAGGTCCAGGTATAATGCTGATGATGGTGTATCTGTGGTCTCTTTAATGAATGAATCAATTCCCATAGACGCCATCTTGAATGAAAGTTAAAAGAAGCATATACATTTCCAAATTTTCTTGGAGAACCATTAAGCAGTTTCTATCAAATTGATTTCCACAATAATGTATGGAAATGAGTATTGGTTATAAATTTGATGATTGTTAAAAAGCACAATCACTAAGGTGGCTCACTCCTGAAGTTGTTTACACTACTACAGGAGAACCCATTAAAATTCCATGAAATATCCATTAAAACACCATTAATATGCCATTAAATGTCAAAAATTCATTAAAACTACCCATTATTTTCTGTCAGAAACTAATTAATGGTTTTGTAAAATATGCCATTAAATAAAAATTAATGGTATGAAATAAATAAAATACCATTAATTAATCATTAAATTGACAGAATAATTTCTCTTTTCATTAGATTAATAGGCATTAAAATAATAATGGGCATTATTTTCTGTAGAAAAAAGTAATGGCCATCAAAACAGACACACATATCAAATTAATGACCATTAAATCAAATCAAAGTCAATTTCATGACCATAATATTAACTGTTTATAATTTGATGGTTGTTATTTAGTAAAACACATAAATTAATGTCCATTAATTATATGATTTAAATAGTTATGCCCATTAATTTACATAATTTATATATTAATGCCCATTGCTGTGCATGGCTTAGACATTAATGTCCATTACTTTATATGATTTATGTATTAATGCCCATTACTTGACTTAATTTATATATTAATGCCCTTTAATTGACATGATTTATATAATAATGCCCATTTCTGTACATATTTATGCCTATTAATGGACGTAATATATGAATTAACGCCCATTACTCTACACGATTAAAAACTTTGTTCACCTCACCTAGATCTATTACATGCATCAATACTAAAAAATAAGTTATATTTTTTTCCTGTTGCTAACAACTGCACGGAGATAAATAGCAAAATACTGAAGTTACTGTTAATTCATTTTCTGCATATGCGGATTTCGACAACTTATGTCTCATCGGTGCAGATAAAACCAAAACATTTGGGAGTCCATTGACCGAAAAACATGTTAAAAGCTGATAGAGAACCAATAACTGAAAAGGATCTAAAAAGCTGATAGAGAACAAATAAGCAAAATGATCTAAATAGAAAAGCCAAAATTCAGCTTAGGACAGAGCTTTGCATGAGGGAGATACTTCTTAGTCTTAAACAAAATTTTGTGCAATTCAGATATTGTAAGATTCAATACAATGGTGAATAAAAGGATATGGAGTAAATGCACATGAGACAAAGTCTCTACAAATACATGGTAAAAATCAAGCAAAGGAACAACGCTTTTATTGTTGTTCTTCATCTTGAAGTCACCATGAGGCCTTCAACAATGAGCTTTGCTCATACCTCATAGTAAGTTCAAGACGGCCCCTAGCACCGGTTTAAGCGGAATTCTTTGCTAATTGTCGAGCAACGCCACATCCATGTCTCTCTTGGTCATGGGTGCGGGATTGTCAACAAATATCAATTAAACTGGCAAAGTGCTCTTACAATCACTGTCATCCTTTGCCCGACAAAAGCACAAGTGTCCGAAGCTAGTGGACAACTACAACATATAGACAAACACAGGGCATTCATCAAGTCGAATGTAAGAAAACTTGGCGTTATAAAATAGTGAGATGTGGGCACTTAAAACAGGTGGTCTGGATTACATTTCGAAATTAATAAAATAAATGCCAAAAGTTGAAAGTTTTGGTTTTCGGGTCAGCACCGAAGTTCTGACTACTGGGTTGGTGAATACCCTCGGGGACTAACAGTCCACCAGCAGAGGCATCGGCCCAGTGGTAATAAATAACAAAATACCGAAGTTACTGTTAATTCATTTTCTGCATATGCGCATTTCGACAACTTATGTCTCATCAGTGCAGATAAAACCAAAACATTTGGAAGTCCATTGACCGAAAAACATGTTAAAAGCTGATAGAGAACCAATAACTGAAAAGGATCTCAATAGAAAAGGCAAAATTCAGCTGAGGACAAAGCTTTGCATGAGGGAGATACTCCTTAGTTTTAAACAAAATTTTGTATAATTAAGATAAATCTTCAATAGAATGACAGTAAATGGTTTGATATTCATGATGCCCTAATTGTACATTTCAACATTGCATTACGTATAATATTTTTTCCCTTTTACCGTTGTTTTGCCACAGTGAACTCCAAAATAAATGTTGTATACAAACATTGCACTCTGAATAAATATATAAAACCTGGGTTTTTTTGTTTTTTTTTGTTTTGTTTTTTTTTATTTGTTATTTTTTGGTTTTTTATTAGGGGGGGGGGGTCATGTTTTACACAACACTGCCAGATATTTATTTATCATGATTATTTTCCATCCATATCCATGTACTTACATTATGCATTTCATGTGTAAATAACCTTATGCAAAAATATGCTTGTTTGGAACAAATAAGGTAGGTAGGTAGCCTGGTAGGCAAGGTCATTTTATTTTTTAAAATCATTTTATCATGTTTATATAGACACTTATTGGGAATATATTTTACTTTAAAAGTGCATAACCCAAAATGTGATATTTACTAGCATTTTGCCAAAAAGTACTAATAAAATATGTTAGGGTAGGTAGAGGAAATAGGGGATGAGGAAACCTTAAACAGACATATTTCTTGGCATTATATCCATATTGAAAATAACTTACGTTATGAATTTTTATGAAGTAAACTACTATTCATAGTAATATTTTTTTGCCTTGCGCTTTAATCAATTCGTAAAACATCTATTATTCAATGAAGTATGTAGGGTAAGAACCTAAATCTGTCAATATATGTAGTAAATTTTAAATGAAAGTTACTGCATTTCCTTTCATAGCAACCCCATAGAAAATCTATCTGAATTCCCTGCAAAATTGGTTCTTTTTGTTTTGTTTTTGTTACCCCCCCCCCTTGGCCTCTTTAAAAAAATCAAGTTGGTATTGATTTATCTATATAAACGTTTTAAGTACCTACAGAAAAATAATTTAAAATTACAAACATTTTTTACTATAGACCCTTTTGAGCCTCTTGTTTAATGGAATTTAATTATTTGATTTGCTGTAAGAAACATACAGAAAAAATGTGCATTAATATCTGACATCTGACAAAAAAGTTTAAAAGAAATCTTCTTTTTTCATTTACAACCCCCTTTGTGCCTCTTTTTTTCTACAAAAACAGTGAATCGTACATCAAATCAGTCAAAATACTTCAACTGCGCAATCTAATTATCAATAAAATAAAATAAAGCCCATCTGAATACAATATATAATTAAGTCAAATACGCGAAAACCGATTACGGTTCTTTTCCGTTGTTGGAGGAATTTACAACAACAAGGAAGTGATTTCCGGTTAACCAGACCGGCAGACGACCAAGTAGACAGTTAAAGTGTGGCAATTGTTTGCTAAAAATGGACGTTTTGGAACAATTTAAACATGCAGAAATGATATTTAGATAAGTATAAATCATTTGTCGATGGTTATTTGTTCTCTATCAGTTTTTCAACATCTTTGAGTTTATTGTCTTCCAAACGTTTAGATTTTATCTGCACTGATGAGACATAAGTTGTCGAAATGCGCATATGCAGAAAGTAAATTCACGATGACTTCGGTATTTAGTTATATATAAGAACGAGAATCAAATTATCAATACTATTCGGTGATTTTTCACTCGGACTGATCTTGACGACAGTTGCGCCCTATTCTGATTTTAATTCCTCATCGACCTTGATAAATTACAACTGCTGTTGTCTTCAGGGCTTACTAGACTTGATGTGTGTCACATTATTTTGGCCCAAGTCATTTTCTTTATTCAGAATTTACTTTTCTTTTTATAAATGAACGTAACGTTTAAAACTCCCGAGTCTGTAAAAACAGACCAGAGTGGCAGATTTTTTAAATAAATATTCTGTCCCTGAAAAAGTTGGTAATAAATAATCTGGCCTGCACATCCAAGAAAATAAATAATCTGACCTTAGATTTATTGGTACGATACGATTGTGTTATTGAAAATAAAACTTTTTTGCCGCAAAGCGGTGATAAATAAATATTCTGGCCCGCAAAATTTTGAAAATAAATTATCTGGCTTGACCGAAACTGCCAGCCCCCCTCTCCCCTCAGAATCAAATGGTGGTCCCCTCAATGCAAATTCGGTATTTTTTGTATTTTGAATTAACAGTTGCAATTATTTATTTTTAAAACGAATAGTTATCAATATTCATCCTTAAAGTCATATTAAAGATTGCGGTTTCCCAAATGAGATCAAGTCAAATCTCTGTCCATAGTGAAACATAATGCTGTCTCAGTATGTTGCAAAACTACAGATAATGTCATCTTACACTTACACCTGGATCCAACATTAAGAATGCATGACTCTGGATTAGTCTAATAAAAATCTCAAAACAAGTTTTCTCTTATTAAACAAATACGTTTTTTGTTATCAAGGTTATAAGGCTTTGAAAAACAGGCCAAATCATGTATTTTATAGAGTCATTTACAATGTCTTACAAAATGTTTATAGTTTGTTTTCAATTTATTAAATTATAACGTCACAATGAAAAAGGCAGAAAAAATGATGTTTGGCAATAAAATCAAGTCAATTCCACACCCAATTTGTATATCACAATATATGCAAGTGGAATAATCGTCGATCTACCTTAAATATTTAATAGACATCATCACATTATGACGACACGGGTAACATTACTTCGCAGTCTTTTATGTCAGATTTGTAAATTTACCAATCAAACATTTACCTGCAACCACGTTCTAGAGGTTCTTCCTTCTCCCTCTTCTGCTTCCCAGATTGTATGAAAACCTATTTTTGTGGACACGGTACTTTGTGTAAACTTATATTTTTCAGGTTCCCTGTCAGGACATGTATAGTGTGCTGTCAATTTTAAGAGAAAACACAGTTAACCTTCCAGTACCAAATTCAATACCAGATAATCACTTTTAACCATGCTTTATTTGCCATGACCAACATCCAATTGAAGAATTGACATTGTAAGGAAATGGGTATGTCTTGGTCACATCATACGAAAACAAACAACAAACATCACACAGAAGTCTCTTTCTTGGACCTACAATTGNAAGTTCACATGGGGGGACCTGAGGCATTGTTGGAGAACCGTCGTTGATGCTAAAGGAGGAGCTAAAAGTTTTAGTAACAGAGACTATTTCCATGTATCCTTTGAGTACTTCAACATACTTTTATATGCCCATCTCGGGGGTTTATCAGAGTATTTTGGAAAAGGAAGTTGTAGGCTTAGTTGGGAAGGGTTCACACATTTATTTTTACGGGTTGTCCATGGAATTTAGTTTCGTTTCATTTTCATTTTGTGTGTATAATTTCTATGACCATACTACTTTCATTAATCAAATAAATACTATACATTCATGTATACTTTTTTATTTAACAAAGATCTATATAAACACTTGATAAAAAAAAATATATTATTTCAACTTCAGCAAGGACACCTAGAAAAAAGAAATCAATATGAAGAACTCAGTATCAATAATTAAAATTAGAAAAAACTTGATTATTTATTTTCAAACCTGGTATTTGAAAATTGTTGATGTACACTCTGAGGGAGGGTGGAGGGTTTGCAAAAGTGTGTGTCTTGCACACTTTGGAAAATGGTTGATAAATATGGATGACCCTCAAAAGTACTGTACTTTATATGGAGGTTTCATGTTGTTGGTAAGAGCTTTTTTGTAGGCAGTTGTTCATTGAAAAAGACTCCACTCATGCAGATTTGACTATATTGTTGATGCATTTTTGATTTTCAACAAGATATAAACATCAAAAGTACACTGCGCATTTAAGTTTTTCTACAGTATGGCGAGTACATGTGTTAATGTCAATTTTTTGGAATATCGTGCTATTTAAGAGGTTAGGCCATTGTAATTACAAACATTTAAGATGTTAATGGCCATTAAACTATTAAACCTGCAATTCAAGTTCTAAATGGCCATTAAATTGTTCTGTGTACCCATCACTTTTTTCATGGTCATCAAACAAAAATTATTGCTATATTAATGCCCATTAAAATACACCAGACAAAAAATTAAGTGTTCATTTAATGCCCATTAAAATATGGCTTACAAAAATTAATTGATATTTTAATGGCCATTAAAATACAGCAAACAAACAATAACGCCCTTTAAAATACAGTAATGGCCATTAAATATCTCGAAAAAGTAATGGTGGTATTAATTATGGTTACAATTAATGTCCATTAAACTTTTGGTAAAAGAATTCATGGCCATTAACCTCTATCTAAGAAAAAATAATGGCCATTATATCCATTTAATTTAAAGGCCATTACTTAATAAGTCATGCCCATTAATGAAAAAATTAATAGTCACAATTAATGGCCATTATTTCCAGTTCATGCCTTTTTTAATGGTTAATATTAAACTTTTTAATGGTAAAGAAAATCAATTTAATGGACAAAGCCATTAAAATTATACCATTAAATGTAACCATAATCAATAGACATAATTTAATGGATATATTTCATGGTACATTTATGGGTATTCTTACAGTAGTGTTATGTCAAGGAGTTCTTGTAACCTATTTGAATTGATTTAGCATTGTATACAGAATCAAATGGCATAAAGAAACTTGTCAGATGTCTTGATTAGACCAAAAGAAGATATTCATGAAATAAAAAGTGGAGGTTTGTTAGCAAAATTTTTAAGCCATGGGGCTGGAGAAAAAAAGAGGAGTTCCGAAATCTGACACAAATCAAAAATGTGAAGAGTGAGCCACCTTAAATGATACAGCAATGGTCAAGCGAATGGCAAAAGTTTCATTTCAAAGAGATTACATTTTACACCCCAAGCTGACGTCCTTAAAGAATGACCGCGGAAAAAGAAACATTGTTGATAATTGATTGACAGGGGTGTTTGTAGAGGAATTCGTTGAACGCACTAAACTGAGAAATTATTGCATTTGATTTGATCGTTTTATTTTTATTTTATTTTTTTTAACAGAAAAACAAAATTATTTGCACTTCCAGGTTGTTAACTAATCCCCTTGACGGTACAACGATCCCGTCAAGGTTCTGCTCTGTTCTGTTAATCGCACATTCCGAAACAGGGGATTCGGATGTCGAGTACTATATACAACTATTTATAGAACAGTGTTATTATTTGAAACGTATTCAAAGGAAATCTTCCAAATTGTCCTGTGTTTATTTTGTTCATAAAAGATTTAATTCGATAAACACAAAAACAGAGGGATACTTTACATATTTGAAATATACAAAAGACACGCCATTTATCAATTAAATTAAGTTTTTTCTTCATTGATTTTAAACTATGGACAGGTTTTTTTTTTTATCTTACCCCCCATTTTTTTACTTTTGCGATCAATAGTATTCAAGGTCTTGTTCATATCCCCGCCTATTATTTAAATTCCTAAGCTATTCTTTTCAATTACTTTTGTAATGTTTTTGAAGAAAATATTTCTATCTTTTTCACTGTTAGGTGCATGTAAGTTTACTAAAGTCATTATACTGTCATCAATTTCTATATTAAACATTATCATTCTTCCTTCCTCATCCTCAAATGTGTCTATAACTGAATGTTTTAATTCTTTTTTTATAAAAATAGAAACCCCCTTGATATATACAGGTTAACAAAATACAACTACAACTAGTATGTCAATTGTTCGAAGAACAATTGGTAGGTCTTTCCCTGATGTTGCGTCATAATGTTCTAATTATTGATTCATGGATAAAACCAATTTTCTAAGCTAAATATGTACATTTATTGATTCTTTCACATGAAATACGATCTTTGGCTGTGACCTTGACCTTTGACCTTGAACTGATTTTGAAGGTCATGTCTTGCTGAACATTTTTTCCATTGAAAATATGTTTGTATCTTCAATAGTTTTTGAGCTATAGGCAAAAAACCCAAATTCGGACATCAAAAATCGTTTTTTGGTCCATAGA
>MJUU01060516.1:130964-144589 GCA_002080025.1 Modiolus philippinarum
AAACACATAATGCCACTCAGATATTTTCCTAAGCTCAACACCAAGTGAAACATGTAGTGCAAGGTGAGGAATATTATTTTTACATAAAGTACATAGTAATTTTTAAATAAAACAATGATAATATTACACAATGAATATTGAAAAGCTTTCAAAAATATACCTAAACAATAACTGTGACTCTATGAAACCAAGCTACATATAAGTGGAAAGATTTTGAACGAGTAAAATCACACACCAGAAATTGATCATGATTGACAACATCTTTACTTGTTCTATTTTTAATTTCGCAAGATCAATATTGATATTTTCATTGAATTCAGATGGAAGATATTTTAAAAAAGAAAATTATGCACAACAGTTTATGTAATACCATTGTTTGTACGCTGGAAGAAAAGGTAACGTTTTGTATTATTTATTATTTTCAGGTTTTCCCTGTTACTATTTTTAGACACGATGCGCCTGTCAATACTGGAACTTATCCTGTCCCCAACACAGGACACCTTTGTCACGGCGTGTCTATCATTTTACAATGGATTGATTTTGTAAGGATTACTACCATCAGTATGCACGAGTACGGCATAAGGTAAGTAAATTTTTTTCTTTCGCTTTTTTCATATTTTTACACACAACTATGCGACTGCGATATTCAAGATACACGTTTTTGTATATATATATTCTCCGCGTAGTATAACGTTATATGGGGTCAGATAAATCGATAGACAGAAAAAAGTCTTTCCTTTATTATACTCATACTCCTTGTACAGCTTATAGACAATCTGTCCAAACTCAGAGGTAGTTCAATATAAAAATTGTTACGAACACACGTAGATAAGGCAGGTATATTTACAAGGTTGGCAAAATACCGGCATTTATGAGTATTTTTCATGCCGGCAGTAAATACCGGTAAATACTGGCATTTACTGGCAAATACTGGCATTTACTGGTCAATTGAATTGACCACCCTGGAATTTATACAGTAACACTGTACCTATCATGGTTTGAAGAAAACTAATTATACTGGGCAACTCCTCTATTTAAATACTATTATAAAGCCCTTAAATTATCTCTTAATTTTGTAGATTTTTAAAACAATATTTTATGAATGTAAATTAGGCAAAAACTGGTCAATTGACTAGAGTGGAATTTATATCCTGTTCTGTACTTGCCAAAGTACTCATCAGGTGGATTATGGCTACCACTAAATCGGTGTGGTTGCTTTATTTTCCTCTGAATTCTTTTTTTTAATTGTTATTATTTTCTTACTTTTTGATTTTTTTTCTTTTTGTTATATTCAGATTTCTTGCAATGCATCTCAAATAACTAAATACCGAAGTTACTGTGAATTGAAATTCTGCATATGCGCATTTCGACAACTTATGTCTCTTCCTCAAGAGTTGAAGTCAATAGCCATACTTTAATTCAAGCCATGCATAGAATACCTCAAGTTTACTTTGACTGGACAATTTATTNATACCTAAACATTAACTGTGGACTCTATGAAACCAAGATACATACAAGTGGAAAGATTTTGAACGAGTAAAATCACACACCAGAAATTGATCATGATTGACAACATCTTTACTTGTTCTATTTTTAATTTCGCAAGATCAATATTGATATTTTCATTGAATTCAGATGGAAGATATTTTAAAAAAGAAAATTATGCACAACAGTTTATGTAATACCATTGTTTGTACGCTGGAAGAAAAGGTAACGTTTTGTATTATTTATTATTTTCAGGTTTTCCCTGTTACTATTTTTAGATACGATGCGCCTGTCAACTAGAACTGATCCTGTCCCCAACACAGGACACCTTTGTCACGGCGTGTCTATCATTTTACAACGGAATGATTTTGTAAGGATTACTACCATCAGTATGCACGAGTACGGCATAAGGTAAGTGAATTTTTTTCTTTCGCTTTTTTCATATTTTTACACACATCTATGCGACTGCGATATTCAAGATACACGTTTTTGTATATATATATTCTCCGCGTAGTATAACGTTTTATGGGGTCAGATAAATCGATAGACAGAAAAAAGACCCTAATAAAGTTGTCACTGATCTAGATGCCAGGTGCATCATCATGATTATTACTTGTAATTTTTACCTATATTTACAAATTAATTTTCTAATTGTCAGACAGTTGACCATCTTTTTTAGTTGACCTAATTAGACAAAAGTCAAGATAAGCATAAAAATGATAAATATATTTATGTTTTTTTTTTTCAAAATTAATATATATGACTTATTTTATAACAACCATGAAACATCTTATTCTTATTCAATATGGTACATAGTGATATAATGAAATTAAATAAAATATTACATTTATAGACTGTTATATGTGAATAAGTATTTAAACTACTTTAAGATGATTAAGTTTTACATATTTGCAGTATTTTTCTCATCAATAGTTCAATCGACCAGTATTTGCCACTTGAAGAGTATTTTCCAGGCCGGTATTTACAAGTAAATACCGCCGGTAAATACCAGAGGTGGAATTTACCGCCCAACCTTGTTTATCTACAATGCTTTTGTTTACAACAGTTATCTGTGTGATGCGTAAAGATATTACGTTTAAAACATAAACATAAACATATTTATTGTACAACCACATGAGTATTATGGGTTTGACAAACATGATTACAAACAAGCATTACTGCACAAATAGAATGTTTCTTTCTCATAATAAACAGTTTATGGAGAATATCGCTATATTTTTAATAAGACAATCACAATAAAACAAAGAAGTAAAATTAAAATCAAAATTAAAGTTAACTTGTGTTAAAAAAAATGCTTTTGAATAAAGTCACCAATCGACTCTAATATTACAGGATCTTCCGTGGACATTCAAAATTTAAATTTATCATTTTCATTCCAATGGTTAAATGTTGGTTTTTTAACTAGTGAAAATATCGTTTGTCTGCCACCATCAAATTTTTTACACAATATCAAAAAATGTTGTTCATCTTCTATGGTCTTACAAGAATAACATAAACGGAGGTTACTTGGAATTGGTGGTCTTTTATGACGACCAGTTTATATTAGTCTCGTAATCTACCTGAACATCAAAAATAGAAGAGACAATGCATTGTCATTCACGATTAGTGTGTAGAGTAACGATGTATAAATAGCTTCATTGATGATATTTAGAAACAGATGGGACTGCGTTACAGTTGCATTGTTCTATAAAAAGAAACTCCTCACGTGTCATTGTTGATGTTTTGATATCGATTTGTATATGCATATATAGGCATATTATATTTATTTTCTTCAACAGTGTCACTGAAAGACAAGGAACAACAAAGGTACCAATATGGATCGTGCCTACTCCTATCGGTATACAATTGAAACATGCAATACTATTCCTTCTGAACCCGTCTTGTAAGAAGATTTTCACATCAATTCGATAAAGTTTCCATAAATTCATTCATGTTTTAATTTTAGGCCAAACCCTTCAATGCTTTGCACACGTCACAAAATATAACTCATTATCTTAGGCTTTCCCAAAATCATTCGTTACATCGATCAGCTTGTTAATCATATAGTCACCTTTAAGAATATCTGGACTGGATCTTTCCAAGAATTATTTTGTAAACGGACATTGTTTGTAAATACATTGGAAATTATACTAAGAAGGAATTATGCTTATTTCTTTCCAATACAGACGTAGCATTTGATTAGATAAATGCATGAATTTAAATAGCTTACATGACAGTATTTTTAAGCAAAAGCTACCTCTTTCAATTATTTGGGACGAATGATGTTTGTCGAGTTTAAGATTGACGGATCACCAAATGCATCGTTTACTTTGAGAAATATACATGTACTTTAAATTTTATTTCTTATTGAGAGTAATACAATCAGGTTATTCTTGACTTTAAATCGTGAATTAAATTTATTTGCTTTTTGAGCCTTGTTTTACATATCAAATCAAAATTAAATTATTTATTTTTATGACAAGTAGGATCAGAATATTTATTATCAGAGGCAACGAGGCTAATTTATTTATCATCAAAAATGGCCCGACTGAAATGGTCATACCCTAAATTTGAAATTTAGACGGAGATGCATATTCCAGATTTTTTTAAATGTCGACAAGAAGATTATTTTTATAGCTGTTGGGGTAAAGCATATTACTGAAAATCGCATGCAAATTGAAAAGTCAACCTTGATTCTGCTCAGTAGAGATGTTTCAAATTTTGACGAAGCAGGACCTTAACGTATGTGGACTAGTTATTTCACAAAAATTTTTAAAGCGAAAGTGAACTTTAAAATGTTAACACTTCAAATTACAATGTTTTGATTCTTTAATAGTAATCATGCAGGCCAAACAGTTAAAAAATCTTCATTCTAAGCAATATTTTCTTCGTAAATCGCTACGTCTCGTTTCGTCGCTTTCTTGTGTACTTACGATTGAGTCAAACAAAAGACATTCAAGTTGTCCTTCTTAAATTTAAAAATAGATTCGTTTCGCATTTCTCATTATGTCATTTGTAAAATAAATGAGAAGAAATAACATCCCGATGCCAGAGTACAAAGTTCCAGAAATAAAATTTAACTGATGCTGCATGCAGTACTTGAAGCATATGACCAATAACTATTCATAACATCTATTATATATTTAGTGCATTTTACACGGGAGTCTTTATAAATAAGAGAAATTGATTTCTCTCAATTTATGTATCAGATTTATGAAACATTTTCAAATACATTTCTAACAATGCTAATTTTGTCAGTTTGATGAACATAGACAATCAGGTCATGTTGAGACTTTGAACCACAGACTTTTTATATACATTGAAATTTAGTAAATTGTGCATTGTTTGTCATATCCATTTCAAATTTGTCGGTGTAAGGTTAGATATAAAAAGAATTATATGGTATTATATGGGTCTTATCGTATGTTTTTTATTGTTGAGACCTGCTCGCTGATTTGCATATATCTTTTTATATTATTTTTTGGGGGAAGGGATGTCTCATCTGTGGTAAAGCATGGCATATTCTTAGTCCTCTATTGTTCGTTTTATTTATAAATGGCATCGTATCCGACTAAGACGCTAGTATTAAACTTTTTGCAGATGATACAAGTATTTATGTTATTGTAGGCACTACAAACAACGCTTCGGAAGTTTTAAACAATCACTTTGACAAAATACATCTTTGGTCGACAGGAGCTCGTCACACCTAAAAACAGAAACGATGACCATATCTAGAAAGTTCAACAAACCTGTGCATTCCCTTTTAGCCGTAAATAATCAAAATCTTCAATGAGTTGCTAGTCATAATCATCTTGGTATTTATTTCTCTAATAATGGCTTATGGCATGACCATATAAATACCATGAAAAAGCCTACCGCAGAATTAATATCTTACGGAGAGTACGATTTGTCCTGGACAGATTCACTCTGGGAAAATCGCTTATTCGACCAATTCTTGAATATGGGGACGTCGTATGGGATAGTCATACCCAGGTCTTGGAAGATAAAATTAAAAATGTTCAAGTTGAGGCAACAAGAATAGTCACGGGTGACTCAAAATAAACTTCAATTTAAAAACTGTACGATGAAACGCAATGGAAAAATCTTTCTGAAAGACGGGAGAAACATAGATTGAAATTTTTAATTATTATCCGTTCAAATACAAATTTTTACTCAAACTACTTTTTACAAATGACGATCAAATTGTGGAATAAGCTTCCACAAGAAGTCAAAGATAGTAAGTCTATTAACATATTTAGAAAAAAATAAAATAAAATAAAAAAAATATATACAATAGGAGTGAATTTAGTTTTATTACACTGGATCTACAATCCAGATTGCATGAACTGTAGTTCGCTAAATGTCACTTGTTTATGCGAAATTTGATAGAATCTCCTATTATACGTGTGGTCAGGTTGAGACATCATCTCACTTTTCATATTCTGTCCTAAATGAGCCCGACTACGAAACTGAAACCACGAATACAATTGATTGTCATGAACCTGTGAGTATCAGCCTTCTTTTATTTGGCTCAAAGGGTCTTAACATAAAAAAAAATATAAACATTTTTTCTTAACGTTCAAAAGTTTATCAAAAAAGAGATTTAGTAATACATAATTGTATTATTACTACATTTCTACTTTCAATATACTTATGTTATTCCCAGTTTTGCTATTCTGAATTCAGATTTTTTTTTCACTGAGCTACTAATGTAATTGATGTATGTCATTTGATATGGGAAACGGATTTATGTAAGCTTTTATTAGCTTTTTCCGAATCCAGTTTTGTTTTAAATTGTAATGTATTTATGTATGTTTGTTTATCTGAATAAACCAAGCATGGTATATGATTTACTCTTTCTAGAACATATTTCGTATCTTGAATGGCGAACTGATTATAGGGTTCTAACATTCATTTTTCACTCAGTATCAGTATTTCTTTTTGATACATGTGACCTTTCAAACAATGTAGTTAACTTGTAGGTGTGGCATACTGATTACAATTTTTTTTTGTTTTTTGTTTTGTCTGTTTGTTTGTTTTGTCTTTTTTTTTGGAATCGAAATCATGTCAACATACAATTAGGTGCAGACATAACTCTCTTCCAAGTTTACGCTAAGTTTACTTAGAACTGTTTCTAAGTTAACTTGAAGTTAACTTCGAGCAGTCATAGGAAAAATTCTAGAAACGGTCATAAATTATGACTGCTCAAAGAGCGCAGTTCTAAAAGCGGTTATAATTGGTTCTACGTGAAGCTGTGATAGTTCTAAAAGTGGTCATAAAAATTGTCATAGTTCTAAGTTAACGCAGAACAGCTCTAAAAGTGGTCATATACTAGAGCAGTTCTTAAAGAGGTTATTTTAATGTTACAAATCTTCCCTATTGGTCATGATAAGGGATATCTTTGTGACGACCGGACGTGATTATTCCGTAATAAATACACAAATTTCCCCTTTTCTTATATGATAGCCCTGGTATGATGGGGAGTTTAATTATTGCAGGCATCAAGAATACATAAATTGTCCCTTTTGTTATAAGTTTTAGTATAATCGGGGAGGGTGCAAGACCATGTCTGTTAATGTGTTTCGGGCATTTTCAGCTCGGCGTCAATGATTTTGGTTAAATAAATCAGTTGTAAACCGTTTTTGAACCATTTGGTGTTTTCTTTACTTTGAGTTAACTGTTAAAAGGAAATAAAAAGCACCGTTTTCTCTTAATCATAAAACAAATGTGTTACTTGTTTTGTAGATTAATATCAGAGATTTAAAATGAGATTTAAAATTTCCTGTAATTTGACTAAGAACAGATGGCAAAAGGGACATTTTCTGCAATCGATATAATATCGATGCCCGCAATCATAAAACTTCTTGTAATTTGATTAAAAATCATATGGCAAAAGGGACATTTTCTACAGTCGACAAAATATCCATGCCTGCAATCAACTGACTTACTGTAATTTGACTTAAAACATATGGCAAAAATTGACATTTTCTGCAATCGATGAAATATCTATGCCCGCAATAATGAAACTCATGTTATTTTATAAAAAAGCAGATGGCAAAAAAGGACATTTTCTGCAATCAATATGATATCGATGCTCGCATTCATGAAACATACCGTATTTAACCTAAAACAGATTGCGATAAGGACATTTTCTGCAATCGATATAATATTGATGCCTGCAATCAATAAACTTGCTGTAGTTTGACTAAAACAGATGGCCAAAGGGATATTTTCTGCAATCGATATAATATCGATGCCAGCAATCATGAAACTCATGTAATTTGAATAAAATCAAATGGCAAAAGGACATTTTCCGCAATCAACATAATATCAAAGCCCTCTTTCAATTACCTGATGTAATTTGTCTAAAAACCGATGGCAAAAGGGACATTTTCTGCAATCAATATAATAACGATGCCCGTAATCATGAAACTTCCTTTAATTTGGCTAAAAACCGATGGCAAAAGGGACATTTTCTGCAATCGATACTGAGAATCGATATCATATTGATGCCGGAAATCATGAAACTTCCTTTCATGTTTCGATTATTTAATACAGACAGATTAGCCACTGTAGCCTCCTGCAGTTTTAATTTCCTAATTATTTCGATAAGAAATTTAAACATGTTATATATTAGTCATATGGCAAAAAAGACATTTTCTGCAATCAATATGATATCGATGCCCGCAATAATGAAACTCCTGTAACTTTATAAATAACAGATGGCAAAAAGGACATTTTCTGAAATCAATATAATATCGATGCCCGCAATCAATAAACTTACTGTAATTTGACTAAAATATCAATTTCATATTGATGCCGGCAATCATGAAACTTCCTGTCATGTTCCGATTATTTAATACAGACAGATTAGCCACTGTAGCCACTTTCAGTTTTAATTTCCTATTTTTTTCAATAAGAGATTTAAACATGTTCAAGATGAAGAACAACAATAAAAGCATTGCTGTGTTTTACCATGTATTTGTAGTGATTTTGTCTCATTTGCATTTACTCCATATCCCTTCATTGTTAATGTTATATATTAGTCCCAGATTTGGACGATTTTTTAAAAATCTTCTAGTCTATAACGTTAAATATACGTCCTTGGTTATTACAGAGACATATAATTAAACTGTTATAATGTGTCTATGGTTACTAAAGCTTCTAAGTGATTTCTGAGTTTATTGAATAATTTATTCTTAATCAGAACAGTTCTTAGCGATGTGTTTATTACTTGGTCATTTTTACGTTGAAACGACAATATCAAGACTATTATTTCAAATTCAATTTATTGGTAATACCCCTTAGTAGAACACTAATAATTATTTACGTTAGAAAACAAAACTTAACAAATGCTAAGACAAATTCTGCAAAAAAGAAAAAAATATAAAAAAAATAGATGTTGATATGCTGATCCGCGCTTTGTACATTTCAGTCCCTAGAAATAAATAATTCTTTGGTTTTATTCTTGCCTTTTTCCTATGCATGGAATTATTCGTAATCTGCAGGTCATTGAGATTTCAGTGAATAGCGAAGTGGTATGTAAGTTTACGATACAGAACGAAGGTACCAAGTGTTTAGTTAATGTTATCTGGATTTTGACATCTGTTTATCGTAAAATATCATCCCATGAGCCAGAATATGAAGCACAGGGGGCAAGTGAGCGCAGCTAACGAGCCCTAAGCTTCATATTTCAGCTTTCAAAATTTAGATTACTTGTTTATCGTCTTTTCTCTGATGATATATCAAGTTGAAACCGGTTTTGACCCGTAAGAAAGCCCCGTGCTATTTCCCGCAAAATCTGTTCGGAATACAATTCCAGGCGTTTATCATTTATCATTGGAGAAAAAGATTATACCACTTTATCCCAATTATTACCATATTTTATCAACTCTCGATAGTTAAATTTGAAAATTTTAAAATGCTCAGCAAGCCTCGCAATTAAAATTTTTAAATTTAACTATCTCTAATGGATGAAATATGGTAATGGACGGGATCTTGTGGTGAAATCTATATTTTTTTCTTATCTGTATACAATAGTTCATTGGGTTTTGTGTCTAATTCTCCCAAGGTTGCGCGGGAAATGAGGTTCATTCATTTTTTTTCAAAATGGGAAATGCTTTATAGTTATTTCATGACTTCACAATATTTTTTGTCGGCTAATGTTATTAAATTTACAAATTTTCTATCGAACTATGTTAACAATTCGAAATAATGTCATTTTTTTCATTGCAAAACATTCTCATTGTTTACATTTGGCTTCCAGGTCCTACGTACTCTTATGACGTCACAATGTAAACAAAAGCGTGAAGTACTTTTGGTATTTTTTCGAATAACAAATACCGATGTTATTGTTTCGTTTTTTATTTTTGTGTATTGGTGACGATAGTTTGCTTACAAAATCACGAAGGGAAAATGTAATAGATTCTTTACCCAATTAAGGTTTATTTCCTGCGAAACGGATAAAAAGGAAATGGTTGTCAAACATTGGGAGAATTGCCTTGATAACTCCAGGCCAACCTCTTGATAGGTTGGGGTCAACCGGATATGGCTTTTGTGGAAAGGCTTTCCAGGCTGGGATAGGGAAAGATGATAATAACCGTTATTCGCATAATTTTTTTTCTGCACGAGTAATCAGGTTAATGTCCTAGTCGATAACCTTGTTCTTTTGTTATTTTCGTTTTGTATCTGGCTTGTACAACAGTAAATTATTATTTATGTTATCTGTTTTCAAATTTGATTTAAATATTGGTACCCTCAACTAAAACCTTTTATGCTACCAAGTCGCCATGGCGTAATCGGAATATGGATCGGACGAATCGTGTGTATCACTACTCTTGCGATGTGAGTTAGATCTCATCTTGCGGCAAGTATTTTTGCAATCTTATTTTTCACTTAAGACAAAGAAGAAATGAAACTGTTAAGTAAGCATTTATTATCCAGTGTTTCAATGGGTAAATGAGTTAGAACGGTAGTTCTGTTGTGCTAAGAGTTATAGGTTCAAATCCCAAACCATACATGCTTTTTGAAAACATATTTATAGCATACAATTATAAGGCATATATGTAAAATTGATAAGGTAATTTTATGTAAAATTGTCAAAACAAATGATAAACTGGCCGTTAACACCCATTCCACGGACTAAAATACAATAGCTCTGCAGGGGGTGCTGTCATACAATAGTATCGTACAGGGAAATTATTTGGTGATGGTACTTTTTAGTGTAAAGAGAAACAATTTATTTTTATAAAAGTAAAATTATTTGTTGTTTAAAGGTGATATATAGTGCACCGTGAAATAATTCATATGGTCCGTGGTTGTAGCAAGTTTTATCCGCAATAGTTTTCAGTCGGGATAGAAAGAACAAATTGTTTGTTCAGTTTTGGTGTTTCCAATACGATTTATTCATTTCAATCTTCATTTCTTAATACATTATGTGCAGGATATCGCATTTTTGATCTTCTTTTGCATCCAAATAGCTCAAAATATCTGTTCTCTAATTCCTACCAAATTTAAACACCTCCTGAACGATTAATTATCAAAACAATAAACAACATCTGTGTTATGATTTTTTTCTCAGTTGGCGATTGGTAAATTATTTGAGAAATATTGCAACCGGATGTTGATGAACACCTTCAAAGAAAGTCACTAGAAACTAGAGAAACAATCTCTAATATTGTTTTCAATTTATTACGATAATTTCTCAAATCTCAATGGTAAATTTTCACAATTTAAAGTTCTCGGTACAACTGGAACTCAAAAAAAAATATCTCGATTTAAGAAATATACGTAATAAGCTGGCAACAATTTTAAAGACTATATTTAACTTGCAATGTTTGGTTAAAGCACGGACTTGGTTAGCTAACAGTGAGAGGGTGCACTCTATCGGTAAAGTTTCATAGAACGAGGTAGATGTAAAAATCTACCCGTTGAAAAAAGAATATGCCCCCCCCCCCATGTAACTTAGCACTTGAAGATGAATTTCACTTTAAAGCTTTATCACAACCCAGACAGGAATTTTATAAAAAAAATAATATCAGTGGTTCCTGTATCTAAACAAAATGAGTAATGATGAGAAATTTGAATTTATATTTGCTGACAAAGACAAATTGATGTATGGGAAACATGCATAATGGAAATATGTAATACGTATAAGATGAACCTTGAACTTAAAAATGCAAATTAATTTAAGACTCTTAACCTAGAATTGGAATCACATGAACCCCTCCCATGGACCCCTCCGTTTAAATACATAGATATATACATGTATGTGGTATCAACTGTATTTTTATATTATATATTTATTTGAATATATATTATAATTTGTTCTTTTTTAAGGCTATATATACATTATTGAACATCTCCTCGGCAGTGAATTAATCTAGACTTTTGTGTTTATTTTATATTGTTTTTGTGCTGTATTGTTTTGTTTATGGTTGTAATCCTTCTTTTGGATTTTATACCAATACAATTTTGAACTTTGAACTTTGAACAAATCACCGGACAACTTGTTTATTATGGCTAACATGTCGCAATATATTATTTGTTTCCCAAACGATTTGTTCATTAATTGAAATGCGCAAATGCAGAAAATAAATTTACAGTAACTTCGGTACTTTGTTATTTGGTATAATAAGTTTCTAATTAATGACAGAAAGTTCAATTTTTATTTGCCTTGTTTTCATTTCCGTTCAGAACAAGAAACGGCTCAGTTTGTAAAAACGAACTGGGATATATTAATTTCACAGCAATATTCATAGACCAAGAAAAGAGGGTTCAACACCAGTGTCCCCTAGCTCCGCCAATACTTTTCGTTGGATTTGATTTTCCTGTTCAGTAGTTATCAATAGGAAAAACTAAAGGTTAGAGTACAAACAGCGCAAGTTTGAAAAAAAAATTTTTCGTAGGTATTGTATAAATAAAGATACGTGCCTACCATTAAAGTTAGACAATCTAAAGTCGAAGTAAAAAGTACACCAAACACAGAAATGCATACCTAATGCATGTTTTACAACTATGCAAATTTCCGCACAGAACTTCCAAGAGCCCAAGTTCAGGAGGCAAAAAGACAAAGTAGGTGGAAAAAACACCGGAAAAATTGTCAAAAGCAATGGTCCGACTTGTTATAGGCATTTCAAAGCAAATGGGTTAAACCAGTTTTCTGGCGCGCCACACCCTAACGTCCATTGTGGCAGTATCCGGTAGCATCTCAACAGCATTTGCTTTTCACAGGTCGTATGACAGAAAAATCTTTATCTCTCTACTAAGTAAAAATGAGGATAAAAATCTGTTTGCTGGCTGATTGGGAAATGTCATTTTCTAACTCCAAGTCAAAACCAATGAAAATCCATGGTACATGCTATATCTTGAACGTAAAAGTTTGAAAAACATGCATTTATATAGTTGCATACTGTTATGACATCGGCAACCCTTGACACAGACAAACTAAAAATAAAGTGTGATATACAAAATAACATCATCAACAAAAAACTGTCAATGGCAATATAAAATAAAAAATGTTGGCAAAAGATGAGGAGCGGTAACATTTACCAATCATGTGACGTTTAGACTAATATTAAAAAAAAACAAAAGAAAATCTGATATTTTTGATAAAAGTCAAAATTCTTACCACATGCATATTTCTGATATAGGTTAATACATGTATCATCAACAATGTAGTCCTTGCATAATAACTGCTGGTTGAGTTGGGTGTGCAAACAATGGATATGAACACCCCTATGGGAAATTGTTAATATAATGTCACCAACTTTTCGTCGCCTGAGCATAAAATTCACTTCGTCAAGACAGTTTATTATTCCCGAATATACTGATGCCATGAAAAGTTTGGGAATAACATGGGCTCTAGGCTTCGGGCTCCAACACAAAGTTTCCGGTTTCAAGCATTATAGCTACGGGCTCCACTCATCTGGCCCCACTCACAAGGGTCCAGGCTCCACTCACAGGGCTCTGCTTACTGGGCTGCTCGCTCCACATACAACGGATTTAAAGCTCTCGGATAGCTTTGGAGCCCGTGTTATTACCTAGTTGCATAACAAGGACATATATATGCTTGCAATGGACAATAAACGAAAGGTTTGTGGTATTATCATATTAACAGAATGCATATATCTATTTGCTGA
>MJUU01060516.1:145346-155471 GCA_002080025.1 Modiolus philippinarum
TGGTTGATGGATTTCCAAATGTTTTGATTTGATCTGCAATGAAGAGACATAAGTTGTCGAATTGCGGATATGCAGAATCTAAATTCACAGAAACTTCGGTATTATATTATTTATAACCACGGGGTCGATGCCACTGTTGGTGGACTGTTAATCCCCGAGGGTATTCACCAACCCAGTGGCTAGTACTTCGGTGCTGGCCAAAAAACAAAACAATTTAATTTGAAAACATGCAATATCTAAAGTTATGAAAAATTTTTTTAAACCTAAGGAGTACCTCCCTCTTGCATAGCTCTGTCCTTAGCTGATTTTGGCTTTCCTTTAAGATCATTTTGGTAATTTGTTCTCTATCAGCTTTTACACTTATTTCGGTTGATGGATTTCCAAATGTTTTGATTTGATCTGGACTGAAGAGACATAAGTTGTCGAAATGCGCTATTCAAAATCTAAATTCTCAGAAACTTTAGTGTTATGTTATGTATTACTACTGAACCGATGCCACTTCTGGTGGCCTGTTAGTCCCCGAGGATTTTCACCAACCCAGTAGCTAGTACTTCGGTGCTTACCCGAAAACCTATTTTATTTGAAAACATGCAATATCTAAAGTTAAGAAAATTATGTTTAAACCTAAGGAGTATCTCCCTCTTGCATAGCTCTGTCCTTAGCTGATTTTGGCTTTCCTTTTCAAATTTTCAAATCCTTTTGTAATTTGTTCTCTATCAGCTTTTATGCTTATGTTGGTTGATTTATTTCAAAATGATTTGATTTGATCTGCATTGAGGAGACATAAGTTGTTGAAATGCGCATATGCAGAATCTAAATTCACAGAAACTTCGGTATTATGTTATTTATTACCATTAGGCCGATGTCTCTGCTGGTGGACTGTTAGTCCCTGAGGGTATTCACCAACCCAGTAGCTAGTACTTCGGTGCTGGCCCGAAAACCGATTTTATTTGAAAACATGCAATATCTAAATGTAAAAAAAATCATGTTTAAACCTAAGGAGTATCTCTCTATTGCATAGATTTGTCCTTAGCTAATTTTGGCTTTCCTTTTTAGATCCTTTGGGTAAATTTTTCTCTATCAGCTTTTACACTTATTTTGGTTGATGGATTTCCAAGTGTTTTGATTTGATCTGCAATGAAGCGACATAAGTTGTCGAAATGCGCATATGCAGAGTCTAAATTCATAGAAACTTCGGTATTATGTTATTTATAACCACGGGGTCAATGCCACTGTTGGTGGACTGTTAATCCCCGAGGGTATTCACCAACCCAGTGGCTAGTACTTCGGTGCTGGTCCAAGAACCAATTTTATTTGAAAACATGAAATATCTAAAGTTAAGAAAGTTATGTTTAAAAATAAGGAGTTTCTCCCTCTTGCACAGCTCTGTCCTTAGCTGATTTTGGCTTTCCTTTAAGATCATTTTCGTTATTTGTTATCTATCAGCATTTACATTTATTTTGGTTTATTCCAAAATATTTTGATTTGATCTCCACTGAAGGGACATAAGTTGTCGAAATGCGCATATGCAGAATCTTAATTCAAAGAAACTTCGGTATTATGTTATTTAAAAAGGTTCCCGGCAAGTATGCACTTCTTGAAACATAGTATAACACAGATATTTATTAAAATATTTAACACGAGACTCTTTTTGTTTAATATATCTTATTGTTCTGTTAATGTCAAGCATGCCCCTGCTTATCAATACGGTATTTTGTATATATTTATAAGCCAAATTTACTTATTGTCTCTTTTCATTTGGATCATTAGCCGTACACAAGAAATGTCAGAAATGTCATATTTAACTATTTGCAGTCCACCACACTGGCAATTCGCCGTACACCGTATAGTTTTTATTATCGAGCACTGTTAAAACAACTACACATGGTTATGAGAAACAAATTAATATTCAACTTTTTGACATAAAAGGGGAACTTTATGTTGAATTTTACATAAATCGGATGAGAAACAAATAAGTAAATGCAATAAGTCGGTCGGAGTAAACAAGTTGTCCGGTGATTTGTTTACGAGTATGTGAAGATTGTTCATTTATTTACATGCGACGAACAAAACACAAACGTGTACGTGTCACAAAATTGCATTAAAAGTGAAGGTATTGTCAATCTTCATAAATTTGGCTATTATTCTATGTGAAAAAAAATAAAATTTTCTTAAATTGGTAGAACTTCTTTTGATTTTTTCCTCACTTGATTAGTCGCTATATCCGGTGGGCGCGGATATTTAACGTGGTTCGTCGTGACAGGTTCCTTTTGTCGGGTTAAGTCCAGTTTAGTCAGAATGTGAAATATCTGTAGTGTGAGGGGTGTGACATGTACCAACGAAATATTGCAATTAGTGAAATTTCTTAAAATTTTTCTATAGAAACCTAGGGGAAATTAATTGGTGTTCTGTGTCCAGTTATATAGACACCTTAACATGCCTTATATTTGCAGAAAACACAGATAAAATCATTATTGCCGACGCTCTGACATAAGTAAGATCGTGACTTTCACTGATAAGGTATTATATAAAACATTCCACATTTTTAGCAAACAAAGGAAACAACGGTAGTTGAATACCGAAGAAACAGGGGAAGCGATGACCACAAAAATCGAAGTCCAAAGACATGGCAAAAACGGCAACAGAGAAAAACAAAGACAAAACAAGGACGCGACACAGCTACAATGCACGGAAATAAAAGGACGACATTAAAAGCTAAGGTACTCATATTGTGAACTCCCATGAAAACCGGGAGTGACATCAGGTGCTCCGGAAGGGTAAGCATGTCCTGCTCTCCGCTAGCGGCATCCGTCAAACACTTTCAGTGAGTCAATCCACGGTTGTGTCAAATCCGTGAAGACGTGAAATCTAGCTGAACATGTCCGTTTTCATTTGGCACACAGACACGTCATGTCTGTCTATGATGTCATAGTGACGGCCATAAAATTTCTGTAGGGATGAAAGAAACAAAAGCTGAACAATTCCTGACTAAGCAGCTTTTGGGACAGTGTTTTTGCCTTATTTAAAAAATCACTGTACAATCTACACACTCGACAGTAACGAATCAACTGTGACATGTACACTCCATATGCTAGAGAGGTAGGTATATTGCTGCTCAGAAAGGGAAAGTTCACAATTGGTAAGTTAAAATCATCACGTTTGTCATATAACTTAGATTTCAATCGTCAATCTTCGTCAATATGAAAAGAAAGGAAATAGGTTAAATGTGATGGAATCAACATCCGATCTCCAGGTTAAAACGACTCAAAACAAAACATTTAGGGGTCACCGTGAGGAACCTCACACCATATAGCAAACCCTCAATGACCCCCAAAAATTAGTAAGTGAATAAATAAATGGAAACAAACCTCATCAAAAAACCCGAATATCAAGAAACTAAAATTGTATAAGAAGACAAGGACAAGGCAATGACCGACATATTCCTGATTTTGGCGTAAAAATTGCGGTTGGACTCGTTTTTCTTCGATTCAAACCCTCCCTCTATGTGTGGTGAATGGCTAAAAAATAAATACACAAAAAGGCTCACAGTAAAAATCAAACAAGAAAAAAGTCCAACTTATCAAGACGAGTACCTTTATAATGAAGTACATAAAACATGAAGACAATACACATGGGTACTGTCCTGACAAATGCTAGCAGTTACTGGCAGCTAGCTAAGAACATAATTTCCATTGACTATGATATTAAGCCTTCTTACATATGAAACTCCAATTGAAATACTCCTAAATGGATTTCGTACAACAAGATCATCAATTATGAAAGAAGAACATGATATTGTGCAATGTCAAATACTGTCAAGAGGAAAAATTGTTTAAATTTAGTTACGGTGTAAAGCATTTAGGGGCTGATCAATATCTTTGCAAACAAAAACCAGAAGTAAAGATTTAACAACAATGCTATATTTATATCCTTTATGAATAAAATTGTTCAACGGATTAATAAGTTTGGAAGGACACTTTTTAAATTTTTGCGCTTTGTAAATGACATTCCATAGAAGTTTGGATGTGAAATGCCTTGTTGTATAAGAGCCCTGCATGTAGTTTCAAATTTCCTTAAAACGTCAATGTATCTATAATAAAATTTAGAGAATGTTTTTATCAATTTATGATATCTAAATGAAATAAAGGGGACAATAGAACAGGAAACACCTACAATGGGTGAAAATTATTATCTCACGATCTGCAAGGGAACTATACAGGAAAAACACAAAGTAGACAAAAGACAAACGTAAACAACGATAGGAACCCGGGACAGCCGGACTTGGTACCGGCACTAGCAAAAGCCAGCGGTTGGGTTAAACCGGTTTATGAGTAAACCCTTGATGCAGACGTTTTTCAGTTAGACAAAGATTTTGGTAGTTGAAGTCAGAAACATCACTACATACTCGTGCATATCAAACAATTTGTGAAATGTAGACCCCTTTAGATGATGAATAAAAGGATATGGAGTAAATGCACATGAGACAAAGTCTCTACAAATACATGGTAAAAAATAAGCAAAGGAACAACGCTTTTATTGTTGTTCTTCATCTTGAAGTCACCATGAGGCCTTCAACAATGAGCTTTGCTCATACCTCATAGTAAGTTCAAGACGGCCCCTAGCACCGGTTTAAGCGGAATTCTTTGCTAATTGTCGAGCAACGCTACATCCATGTCTTTCTTGGTCATGGGTGCGGGATTGTCAACAAACATCAATTAAACTGGCAAAGTGCTCTTACAATCACTGTCATCCTTTGCCCGACAAAAGCACTTGTGACTTAAGCTAGTGGACAACTACAACATATAGACAAACACAAGGCACTCATCAAGTCGAATGTAAGAAAACTTGGCGTTATAAAATAGTGAGATGTGGGCACTTAAAACAGGTGGTCTGGATTACATTTCGAAATTAATAAAAATAAATGCCAAAATTTGAAAGTATCAAAAGTATATCCATATGAGAAATTCTCTCACGCACAAGTACACCATAACTGAAAAATATAGAGAACATACATAGAAGCGACTAACAGAACATCGCCGTCGAAATCGGAAAAATTAACTTTTAGGAAATAGAAAGCATCCCTTTTATCGTAAAACTTGTGTTTAACTTTCTTTGATTGATATATCAAGATCAAGAAAAGGTGTATGATCGATGCTGCTATTGGATTTATTTACAACAAGTTCGGCAGGATAAATTTCGTCTATAAATTTAGAAAATTCAGGATTATTTAAAGCGAAAATATCGTCCAAATATCTATATGTATTATTAAAAATAATATCCACAAAATATCCACTAATGTATATAATAAATTCTAAGTACGAAGCTGAAGTAGGTGTATCAGTAGTCTCATTAATGTTAAGCTCATTGGAATAGATCTGGTGTAAATATTCCTTGAATTTTGGATTATTAAGAGAAGGTATATCGTCTATGTAGCGGAAGCTTAAATTAAAGGACTGGGCTAAATGTTTTTGTTTTTTTTCTGTGTTAGCCCTTGTAAAAACTTGCCTCATACGAGAAATCAGCTAAAAGTGGCGCGCAGTTAGTTCCCATTGCTTCCCGATTGTCTGTTGAAAAATGCAGCCCTAAAATTCGACAAAAATAAAATCTATTAAAAATTCCAACATCTTGATTACGTAATTCTCCTTGTACTTCTTATTTGTCTCAGTTTGCTTCTTTAAAAATATGTTTTGTCTGTCCCTACTACTCAAAACAACGGCAATAGAGTACCGAATGAACAAAGGAGTGGAATTTACAAAAAATGAAGTAAAAAGACATGACCAAAACAACGACACAGAAAACAATGACGTTAGACACAGAAAACACTGACCTTAGACAGATACAAAGCACAGAAATAGAAATCTCAATATTCAAGACATAGGCTCTCACAGCGTGAACTCCAGTGAAACTGAGAGTGACATCAGTTGCTCCGTAAGGGTAAGCATGTCCTGCTCTGTTAACAGCACTCGTCACATGGTAAGTGAGTCTAGGAAAAAGTCAAAATCGGTAGTCAAATCCGGGATGACGTGAATCTAGCTTAAAATGTCCACTTTCATTGACACGTCATATCTGTCTATGATGTTATGGTGACGGTCATAGAATTTCATTTCTTGAGGGATGAAATTACCATAGGTTGAACAAATCCCTGACTGAGCAGCTTTTGCGACAGTTTTTGCTCTGTTTAAAAAATTACTATACAAACTACACGCTCGACAGTAACAAATCAACTGTGAAATGTACACTCCAAAGGCTGGAGAGATAGGTATATTGTTGCTAAGAAAGGGAAAGTTCACAATTAAGAAATCAAAATAGTCACGCTTGCCATAAAGCTTAGATTTCAAACGTACATCTTCGTCAATATTCAACAAAAATCTAGGTACGAAGCTGAAGTAGGTGTATCAGTTGTTTCTTTAATATCAAGCTCACTGGGATAGATCTGATGTAAACATTCCTTAAATTTAGGATTATGAAGAGAAAGTATATCAACTATGTAGCGGCAGCTGAAATTAAAAGACTTGGCTAAATGTTTTTGCTTTCTTTTTGTAAGCCCTTGTAAAAACCTGGCCTCGAACCAATAAAGGAAAATGTCAGCTAAAAGTAGCGCACAGTTAGTTCCCATAGGAATCCCTTTTGTCTGTTGGAAAACACGACCTCCGAATTCGACAAAAATAGTGTCGATCAAAAATTCTATAATTTTGATTACGTCAGTCTCGTTGTACTTCTTATTTTAATTACTGTGGTCCTTGTCGTGAAGTATTGTCTCACTGGTAAATTAAATAACGTAACCCAACTGTATTTCACACCTTTATTGTATCCTTCTTTTTTTGTATATATTTTTCATTACAATTAGCTCTAGTTTATAAAGCAAAACACAGATCCGTTGACTCCGTCAATAGAATTTAAACAATTGTATTATTAAAAAAACAAAATTGCAATTGAAGAATTATGTCAAACAACTAACGGAAACGTTTACAAGTCACTAAACAGTAGCAAAATAATTTGAGGATCGCATTAACAATATATAAACGGAGTCTCTTATAGCCTTCTTTCGCATTTCGCGACACTCCCGCCAAAGAAAAGTCAGTCAGATTCTTCGAATGCATCATAGGAGAAATTCACATCCCTAACATACTGTTGTCCATTTATTGTGTAAACAGTCCTTTTAAATGTTAAAATCACTGTCTGATGTTTAATAGACCCCATTTGTTCACACATGCTGCGTTCGGTTATTTCTTCTTCATCACTGATAATTATGATGTCTTCGTCATCATCTTTCTGAACATTATTATTCTGATCTAATACGACCTCATCCTGTTCAACATCTGAAAGACAAACACTTCTAACACTTGAATGATTTTCACCACTAATACTTGTTTTATCACCATCACTATTTGCAAGATCCAACCCATCGTCAGTTTCCGACGGTACTTTTGTATAAGCCACATTATCTGGGAGTACATCAGCTATATCAAAATCAATAATTTCTTCATTCTGAACTTCAACCGTGTCGTTAATAAGATCAAGAATTGAATCATCATCACTGATATCACTGTAATACTGTTGTTGTTGTTTGTCACCCCGTTTGGCGTTAATGGCTCTCTGTCTTGATGTAACTTTATCAAGTTTATGAATGTTCATCAAATGACGGAAAAGATACTCTCTTCTTATAAATCTGGAATTACAGTCATCTTCTGTACAATTCCAATACTCATAGGTCTCGTCGTGTTTTTCTTTGACATGTCGAAGCATATTCTGACAGTACTTGTAACTTTTTGGACAATAGTAACATTGGTATGGCATCTTTACTTTCAAACTTCGATACTAAACAAATCGAGAAAGGACACTTTATTTATACAATAATAAAACAAAAGAGCACGAACTGCACGAGAGGCGGGAACGAATCCGTTGAACATTTTATGATCAACTCCGTTGAAAAATATAAACATCACTAATGAGGCACACAGGTAAATAAAGGTAACTTTAAACGGATACATCTGTATACGTGATATATAGGTGAACTCTTCTCAACACAAATACATCATTTAAATACTTTCCACAATAAGAATATTTATTTACAACAGTTAAACTTTTTATTAAAACACTTTGTCAAATAAATCTTTTACATCCATATGAAATCCATATTAAGTATATATCTCCACTGAATATGTATATATATACATTATCAATTTTCAATGTTTAAACACTTCCTGAATTTTCTTCCGGGCAATTTCAGCAGTTTCACGTCTAGGCCTTTGCCTCTGAACAAAGTTTTCTATTTGTGGTTTTATGAATTTATCATTATCACTATCACTATCCACCTCCAGTGGATAAAGAAGATTCAATGGTCTTCCTAATAATTGTCCAGTCGACACTTGGACTTTTGCACTTCTTATTTCCCCGTCATTACTTGGAATAAGTTTCACAATCCTCCCCAATTTCCATGTAGATCTCGGTAGATCGTCTTTAACCAGAACAACATGACCAACCTTTGGAAAAAATGGTGATTGAATTCTCTTATTTTTCAACTTTACTTGCATTCGCTCACGCAAACTAAGCAGGTATTCGTTTCTCCACATTGTCCAAAAAGAATCTAGAAGTTTCTGACCTTTCTTCCAAACTTTTAACAATTTCTTTTTCGAATTTTCTAGAGGTAGATATTCTGGATCTTGAAAATCATAATCGACATCTTGAATACCAGTATTTGGATTCAACGTTAAAAAATGGCTCGGTGTCAATGTAATAGTTGTATTTATGTCGTCTCCTACGTACACCAACGGTCTTGAATTTACAACAGCTTCGACTTCCTTCAATATGGTTCGAAGTTGAACATCAGATATAAGTCTTCTATTTAGTGATTTTCTGAGAGAACGTTTCACAACTCCCACTAATCTCTCGTAAAAACCTCCCATCCAGGGAGCTAACTCTGTGATGAATTTCTAATATATTCCCTTTGTCAGAACAAAATTTTGAACATTTTCACTACTTGTCGCATGATTCCACACCGATTTCAAAGTGTCACTTCCTAATTTGAATTGAGTTGCATTATCACTTATCACAGTATTTGGTGTTCCTCTTACAGATATGAATCTTCTGAATGCATATAAGAATTCCTCTGTAGTCATATCATTAACCATCTCTAAATGTATTGCTCTGGTAGCTAAGCATGTGAATAGACATATCCATCTCTTCTTATTCTCTCCATCTGTTCTGACATTCAATGGTCCCAAATAATCTAATCCAGTGAAGGAGAAAGGGGTTGACTTTGATACTCTAGAGTTTGGGAAAGGAGGCATATCCGGCATCTTGAATGGCCCACCTTCATGTCTACGACAAACTAAGCAGTGTCGAAGGACTTGTCGTACGGTAGATCTGCCTAGGGGTATCCAAAAATCATGTCTGATCTTACTCAACGTTTGGGATACGCCACAATGAAGTTGTTCTTTATGGATCTTTTCAATAATCAATCTCGTCAGGACCTCCCCACGGGGAAGAAGAATAGGGAATCTTGCTGATTCAGAAAGCTCTGCGTTCTCCAATCTCCCCCTACAACACAAAACACCATCTTTAGAAAAATAAACACTCCAAGTTGTCTTTGTAAATTGTTTCTTTTCGATGTATTTATGGCTTCAAAAACATCCTTGAAGTTTTTGTGTTGAATGTACTTTATCCAAGCTAGTTCAGCCATGTTTATCTCACTACAAGTCAAACTATTAACACTTTCAATTTTGTTCATAATCCTTGTAATGAATCTTTGAATCCATGCAGTCACACGTATGAGTTTTGTGTAGGATGAATATTTTCCACAATCTATATCAAACGGAGGTATTATTTCTTCCACTTTCTCATTACAAATTAATGCACTTTCACATTTGAGTTCAGCTTTGTACATCTTTTCTACAGATTCATAGTCTTCATTTGATTCAGACTTCCAATTTTCGTATCACTGTTCAGCCACTCCGGACCATGCCACCAAAGAAGATTATCTTCTAGTTTGGTAACTGAAATTCCTCTTGTGGCTACATCTGCCGGATTTTCCTTTGTTGCTACATATCTGAATTTAATATCTTTGTGTTTCTTGATTTCAACTACTCTATTTTTCACAAACATATTTAGTTCCTTCCTTGTAGT
>MJUU01060516.1:170954-193969 GCA_002080025.1 Modiolus philippinarum
GACCATATTTAAAAAGTTTAACATTTGACAGTCTTTTGAATGGTAACTGGCCAAAGGGGAGATAAGTCAAATTGATATGAGGAATGTCTGCAATATTTTGATGACATTGCGTCAGATTTTATATGTCTATTTTATATATAACAATGAAGCCTTATCTGAAGAATTTGTAATGAAAAAAGATCTTGTCGAGTTTCTTCACTTAAAATTTTAATATGATAGGAATATCTTTTGAATGTTAAGTAATAGGGGTTTTCTATTTCAAAGGTGTATTAATGGTGATTTGTTTTTTCAGTTGATTTCAGAATTTATATACATATTATTTTTTATATTTATTACAAGCAATAAATTCATGTACATGTATATATGAGAAAATGTTTCTGGATTCCTACCATACACTGTTATTAATATACATTGTATATATCAGTGAATAGGGATGTTACTAAATCTATTAAATATTTTCTGATGTAATTACATATAATCCATTTCTTCTGTTCTGGTTTTTTGAATAGCTATAAATAGATTCTACTATATTGATGAAAAAATTGAAAACACTGATAGGCAGAAAGACAATAAGTTAATTATAAATGTTTAGAAAAAAGGGGGTGAAAATTGTTTCCTAATAATACTTTGAAAATGATTGGAGGGGGTCATTTCGGTGACTTCTGTGTTTGCATCCAATTACAGTCATTCAGAAACACATTAAGTATTGTTCAGTGTGCTAAATGTTTCTTCTTAACTCTTCTACTCGTAGGCATAAGTGTTTCCAAAAAACACATCTTGTTTGCAATAAAAAGCTGAATTATACACATCAAGGCTTTGATACTATATGCTCAGTATCAATATTGAAATGTGTCAGAAAATGATGATAATAAGCCAGTAATGATATTTTCTTTCTTTTCAGCCTTGGTATGAGTATTCCATCCTACCAAGAGTACACTGTAGCCTTTACCAACACTACAGAACATCTAGGTAACATCAGCAGTAATTAGATACATAATATTTTTATACGACTGCAAAAATTTTGCGGTCGTATTGTGGTATGGCGCAGTCGTTGGAGTCTGTGGCCAGCATAAAATTGTTTCTAGTGGACGGATCATCTTCAAATTTCAGTATGTGGTGGCTATCCTGGGTTTTAATTTCATGTTTATGGCCCCACCCGTATCAGAAAAAGGGCCAAAAAGGGGTAAAATTGAGCATTTTTGTGTCTGTGGACAGCATAACTTTGGTTCCAGTGAACAGATCATTTTCAAATTTTAGTATGATGTTTCTTGGCACATTAGCCCAGGCTATAATTTCATGTTCCTGGCCCCGCCCGTTTTAGAAAAAGGGGCCAAAAGGGGTTAAATTGGTTGTTTTCACATATTTGACTGTAGAATCTTTATTATTTATCGGATTTTGATGGGGTTTCTTTCAGTAAACTCCTTAGAAAATTTCCAATCAGATATATACCAACGGATTTCACGTGGCATGTACCGTTCACGAGATAAATGGGCCCAAAAGGGTCGAATTTCAAAAATTTCCTTTTTTTTTTTTAAGTCCGATTTTGATGCAACTTTTTCCAAAGGATTCCTTATGAAAAATTATCGTAGCGCTCTACTATTAGAGTTTTGGTAACTTGTTTCCTTACCCAGTTATGAGGGGCAGAAAGGTCCAAAATCGTAAATTTACAGATAACCAAAAAACTTTATTTTTCATTGTATTTCGATGGGATTTTTTTCTTTGGATTCCTCTTGATGTAAGCTTTCAGTATTATGCCTACAGATTTGGCTTAGCTCTTACCATTCCCGAGCTATGAGGGGCTGAAGGGGACAAAATTGTAAATTTACAGATAACCTAAAATTTTTATTTTTAGTCGGATTTCGATGGGATTTTTTTCTTTGGATTCCTCTTGATGTAAGCTTTCAGTAGTATGTCAACCGATTTGGCGTACTGGGTCAATCTGATTGCGTCCATCTAATTATTGTATCGAGCTCTTTCCTATGTCCATACTCACTTTAAATTACACTTTTTCAAATTTCAGTGGATGCTGCGCTCGGCGTAGCCCTTTATTAAAGTATTGTACTTGAGTTGGAATTATAATAGCTTGTTTACTCACCTAGGATATGTTAATTTTGAACAGGGCAAGCTAATGTTTTGAAAAATTTATAGACATATAGCAAATATATAGCACCAAATTAAAATGTTAAATTTAGGGCAAGTTGCAACCCTGATTGTATAAGTTTATCTCACTGCTTCAAGTCATGACAAAGTTATGTATGACTACATATATAAAGGTGCAGTATGTAGAAAAACTTTTGGATGTAGCTAATAAGTGTGTCAAATGTATAGACCCTTTCACAATAACTGCGGTCCTGCGATTTTGAGTGGAAAATAAAACAGTTCCCCCAAAAATGACTTCGTAGGACAATTAATCAAGACGTCATGAATACTATGACGTTGCATTTTACCCACTCAAAGGCATATGAGTAGCTGTGCAAAATTAAGGGCTGCAGTTATCGTGAAAGGGTCTATTTCACATAATCAATATATCTCTTCTCAATAAAGATAACTAAAAGCAACCTGTTTATAAGTTGTTCATAACCAGCTACATTGTTAGTTTTCCGCTGTAATACTTGTTTATTTTAGAGAATATAGCTTACTTTCCAATTATCTAGGTGTATAGCGCAGCAGCAGGTAAATTGATACCGTTGTTTTTGTAGGCACAAAGATACATGTATCCTGATGTTGTATACATTTTTGTTTGGAAATGTAATCTAGTGGATTCATTTCCTTTGGTTTTTGTAAAGGTATGTCAACTTGAAATAAAATTACTGCAAAAATTGTATTTTATTTTGTTTAATCATTTCAGTGAAAGATGGTAATATATTTCAAGGAGACAGTTTGACTGCTATGTTGATTGCTAATTGGTGAGACTTTATTTTTATTATTGTAAACAAGATTTGTAATAATTTAATTTTTTGTCAGAAATGAAGACTGATAATACTTGGCAACAAGGGTAGAAAGTGTTTACCGTATTTTACGGCTTAAAAGTCGATAGGGCGTATAGGTCGAAGGGCCCATTTTTGGGGAAAATTTTGGATCCGTTCTCAGATAGGTCGAGGGCGCCGTATAGGTCGACAGCCGATGATTTCTTGAAAGTAACTTAATAATTTAGTAAGTATTGGTAAGTACAGAGACATATAATTAATTTATGTTGTACTAGCTGATTTCAATTATTATTATTATTAATACAATCATTTTTGGGGGTTATGAAAATAAATAAATTTAAATAAAGGGATGTTCATAAATTGTTTGTTTTGTCATTTCCTTTTCAAAACAATTTATAATATTGTTCAGCCTTGGGAATCTCAATTAAACTGTTGTTACAACTCATTATATATTGTCAGTTTACTGGTGTAATTATTTAATCACTGATTAATGTTTATCCAGGGAAGCCATAAAGATGTCAACAAGCTGTCTTGATGGCTAGACATGTCCAGGTGTTATTCACTAATTAGGTCCAATTTTATCCAAGCCATGATCCATTTCATTGACACAAATATTTAATTTCCCATAAAAATAATTCATTCAAAAGATTGAAGTAATAAAATTATGACAGCACACGTTAATCGCCATGTTTTTACCTGTACACATGTGCAAAAATTAAGTGTAAGAGTTATTGTTCTTTGTACCGATGTACAAGTACGATAAGCAAATCTTTGTATCAGTTAAGCCAATAAGGATGGATAATTGATGTCCCTAATTGTTAAATATTAATCAAATGCTTTAAATACTGCAGAAACTTTCTTCAAAAATAAAAATATTCAGTCAGAAATGCAACCCTGAAGAACCGTAACTGATTCATAGTTGTTCCGACTTTCATCATAATTATAACCCAACAAACACTTCCTGCTTTGGGAGTGTGCAAAAACTCAAAACAATAAACAACATTAACTGTATTTTATTGTTCAAATTGAGATTTGAAATGATTTAATAGCAATATCAGGAACAAAATATCAGGTCATAGAATCTTCTGGCATACCAATCAGACGTCTGTACCAATTTTTTCAGGTGAGAAAATTATGATTTGATATCAGATAGGTCGAAACGGCAGAAAGGTGGAGCCAACGATTTTTTGGAAAAAAAATATCGACCTTTAGGTCGTAAAATACGGTATATAGTTTTGATGTCATGTCTCATGTCAAAATTAATTTGTTCACATCACTTTTGTCTGTCTCTTTCTTCTGTCCCAAGAAAGTTTTCTACCAATTACTGGATTGAAATGACATAGGGTCTTCAAAAAATATGTATGTGAACTGTTTACCACAAAACTACGGCCAATATTTATTTCGGGTTCAAAGGTAACAGTGGTTCTGTAGTTATTCCTCATGAAACTTTAAAATTTTTTGGGTTTCCAACCAATAATTTTGAATGAATCTACATACAGCCTTTAAACTTTGCAAGTTATTTGTTGACTAAAAACTTGAGACAAATTCTATTTTAGGTTGTTGAGGTAAAATAGTTCTAGAGTTGTGCTCTATGCATGAATTTAGGAAAATTTGAAAATTTCAGGGTTTCTAAACAATATGGCAGATTGAGAGTTGATTACTTTCTGTAAATGTTGTTGGGTTGTTTTTAATCTCAGAACTTATTCCCGAGTTGGATTTCGATTTCAGGGATGCAAGTGGATCTCGAGTTAAGCCCTTAATTTGAAACATGTGCTATTTTACAGCTAAGCTTGACAGTCAAGTTCACATCAGAAAGATTTTTTTTTAATCTGAATAGAATATAAGAGAAAATGCAAGATTATCAGGCATGAAATAATAATTCCCCAGATGGTTGAAATAATAAAAGTTGCATGTCAGTAGTTCAAGGTAATGGAAAAACATCTTTGATTTATGTTTTTGTGTTGTAATTGCATTGTTTAATATCAAGATCATGTAAAAGACATCTACTTTTATGTAACCTGTTTGCAAATGTTTGCTTTATGTGAATATTTATAAACACATAATTCATTTTTGAATGTAAACAGGGACTACTGTGCCAACCTGACAACAAAAAGTAATCTGAGTGGAAGAATCAGGGATATATACAATGTATATAAAGATTGGGAAAGCAAGAATAAACCAGCTGATTTTTGTAAGTGACATAATCTTATAAAAAAAGTATGGAATGTTGGAAGTTAAACACCAAAATAATAAGATCAATGTATTTGCCCACTATGAGCATTTGGACAATAATTATTATACGCCCGTCTTTGATGGGACGTATTATGGTATACCAATGTCCGTCCGTCTGTCTGTCTGTCCGTCTGACCGTCTGTCCACACGTCGTTCTCTGACTAGAGAACACTTTGACCATTTTTCTTGAAACTTTGCAGGATTGTTGGGTATGACGGAAGAAAGCTCCTTATTGTTTTATTTTGTCGTTGGATTTTTTGTTCCAGAGTTATGGGACTTTGATTGTTTCAAAAAAGCTTGAAATTGCGATTTTCGTCCACATGTCGTACTCTAACTAGAGAACGCTTTTATCATCTTGAAACTTTGCAGGATGGAAGGGTATGACAGAAGAAAGCTCCCTATCGTTTTATTTTTTCGTTGGATTTTTCGTTCCAGAGTTATGGGACTTTGATTGTTTCAAAAAAGCTTGAAATTGCAATTTTGGTCCACATGTCATACTCTAACTAGAGAATGCTTTAATCATTTTTCTTGAAACTTTGCAGGATTGTTGGGTACTATGGAAGAAAACTCCCTATTATTGTATTAAGTCGTTGGATTTTTTTGTTCCAGAGTTATGGGACTTAGATTATTTCAAAAAAGCATGAAGTTGCAATTTTCGTCCACATGTCCTACTCTAACTAGAGAACGCTTTGATCATTTTTCTTGAAACTTTGCAAGATTGTTGGATATGATGGAAGAAAGCTCCCTATTGTTTTATTTTGTGGAAGGATTTTTCGTTCCAGAGTTACAGGACTTTGATTACTTCAAAAAAAGCATGAAATTGCAATTTCTGTCTACATGTACACATCGATATTCTTTGATTTTAAGGGCATACGATACAGTATGGATCCCATATTGATTTTTTCACGAAAATCCGATATAATATTAATTTTGATATGAGGATTCCAAATATGCAAAGAAAAACATACCTTCATGTCTTACTTTTTGAGATATTTAATGTTGAAAATCGCTAATTTTGGGGTAAAACCCAATAATTTGCGTTTTTCATGTAAATTTTTAAATGGTTGTAACTTTCAAAGTACTTGGGCTATTTCAGTTCTGTTTTTTGATCTGTGTTGCTCATTTTATCGCCTTTAAATGGGATTATGATAAAACATATTAACAACTTCCGATATATCCCTTATTTGGTGTTTTTGTATATGTAATGCTGGATTATAGCTATATTCATGGATTGAAATCGAGATATAAAAAAAATTGACGTTTGATTTTTCCTTCATAATTTGGCAATTATCTTACCCAGCGTGACATCACAAAGCTCAATTGACCAATCAGATCAGTCGATATTAATCTTATACCCTCAACACAGGCGGTGACGCTATCGATGTTTTCTTATATAATCTATGTAAAAAATCGATATTTTAAATTGCAATATATTCGGTGTTATAATACCTATGATCTTGAAATTCGGATATGATATTTATATTGATGTTCCAAATGCATATTCCGAGTTTCATTAAAATATCTTGAAAAATGAATGAATAAATCAAAGTTGAAGTTACTCAGATATATAGTGAAATGTGGTCATTGTCACCTCCTCCACAGGTAAAGTGCCCGGATGTGCAGATAAGAGAATTGGTTCTTCTGAAAGCCAAGGAGAAAATAGGGGGTCCATGTGCTAGTTTTTAAGATATTTGAGAAAAACTGTAAAAAATCACCACAAAATAATATTTTGGCGGTAAATGACGTTGCATTGAATTTCTCTTGGTATAACGTCTGTCATTTTTACCCACCAATTTTTTCGTTGTTCTATTTGCATTAGTTCATCAAGTGGTAGAGTATCACAAGTTAGTGTCACAAATATTTGTCAATTATTGGTTTTCGCATGTTGATTTTTTTGTCAATTCCAGTAATGCCTCACATGGTGCAAGACGATAAATGTATATTTGAAAGTGGGTCTATCTTTGGGTGACCCATACGTACAACGATGTTGTGTCCGTTTATGTATATTCAGTTGAGTGTCTAAATAACATTCGGCCAGTTATGCGCAAGTACCAGTTAATGGTAGAATGTCAGTGGCTGAAGAAGGGGAGTTTCTAGTGACTCGTGTTGATTAATCTATCAAAGGAATAATCATAATGTTTTTTTGTAGTTTGTCTGCTAGGAAACTTTGTCTCCTATTCACGAATTTCTCTAGTTCCATTATTTAGTGTTTTTGTTCAAGTCTTAATGCACGGAAAATTAGGACAGTAAAATTATAACCTGAATTACTGTAAATAAAGGACCAAATAAAAAAAAATGAAAACAACACATATTTATCCTAGAAGGTACAGAAGATAGACCGGACATTTTACCAACTATTTAACCAGTTCGAAGTCTTATGAATCAAATCAATCCTGATGTATTTACTGTGTATAGTAGTGACTTACTCACTACACCTTCACAACACAACGTCTACAGTTGTGGGACTTGTTCAAATATACAGCCTACGTTGCATCAGTACATTTCAAAGTTTTATGGAACCTCCACCATACCATGACATTTACACACCGGGTATCCTGATAAAGATACCACGGAGCATATTGCTCCATGTGTGTTGTATCATGTTAAATGATAAAATCTCACGGAGCAAACGGAACTCCGTGTAATATTCATCATAACATCAAAGGAAAAATCAAGATACAACACACACAGAGCAATATGCTCCGTGGCTGCTTTATTGAGATACCCGGTGTGATTTATTTAGGTGTTAAGTTTAACACCTTTTTGTGAATACAATAAAAAGTGTTGTTAAAATTTTACATTGTATATAAATCTAATGTGTTGTGAGTAAGATCCTGGATAGTGCATTTCGCTGTAATGAAAAACTGGCATGTGTTACGTTTCAAACTAATACTATCCTTTTTACTCGAATTCATAACCATGTTTTGAACGACATCACGAAAATCGGGAAAACGTTACCACTCCGCATAACAACGTTAATATCTCCCCTGTAACTGTATCGTATGCCCTTAAGAGATCACTACCCCTAAACCAACATACAGTTTTGACTGACCATCAGATGAAATAATTGATACATATTAGAAGTCCCTTGTCATGTTTGTTCAGATGGAGTTTTTAATTTCAAGAATCATTTGATCAGTTTGCTTTAAAGTGGGGACAGGCGTATCATGCGCTCTTGGCCCAGCTGTTTATTTAAGCATTTCTTTTATGAATCAAGTATTTGCATCACCCTATTTCAAAGTTCAAAAAAGAGGGACCATAAGTTGAAATCATCCTTAATGATGACTGTCAATTGATGATGAAGATAACTTTTTCTTACATTTGAGACAAGCCAGTACCTATTTTTAGCCGCTTGAGATATCCTTGTCTCAACCCACGGGTGAGATAAGAATTTCACGTGCGGAAATACATTATGACGTGATCGACGTCATGGTAAGTTGCTAAGACATGGCCGATGCCAACTAGAGTCTGGTTATACAAAAACTTGTATTTGGTGAGAAAAACATTCAAACACCTTTGAAAATGCAAGATTAAGAAATCTCAGACACCCAGGGGTAAGATTTAAATCATTCTCTGACTCGGCAAGCCTTGTCAGAGAAATATTGAAATCTTACCCTTAGGTGTCTGAGATTTCTCGATCTTGCACTTTCAGTGGTGTTAGATTGTATTATTCTGTCATGGCTTCTTCCATTATAAATAACTGTCAATTAAATGTTGCTGAAGTACTGCTGATTTCACTCCTCCTCACCCTTGGCAGACCAAGCTGCATTTTTGGAGACACATACATTTGTATTTAATGACCCTTTGCAGTAGAATTTTAGTATGGTTGATTGTAAAAATTTAAAGATCTTAATACTAGAATCAAAATATATTTTACTAAAAAGGACATGTAGCTTCAAAAAGTAAAGAAATAACATGAATTAGGAGAATTTTGCAACATTTCAATATTGATGCACACAATATCTTGTGATATATATTTTAAGTATTGTGATTTGATGCAACTAACTATGACTGCAACCAATCATAAATAAGGATTTGAGTCTTCAGTAATCAATGGTGAAGAGGAGTGAAATGAATTGAAACCCTTAAAGCCAAGATGCTAATGTATTGATAAACCTTATTCAATCACTCAATCAGTTGTCTCTTGCTAAATATAAAGATTTTACATTTTTTTAAAAATTGCAATTTTGGCCCTTTGACCCCTTATAGCTCAGAAATGGTGAGATATAAGAAGTCAAAATTAGCAAAGGACATAGCTCTGAACTATGGAGATACCTCCTAGTTTGAAACAATATTTTCTAAAATTTGGAGTGCAAGTTTGTAAAGGAAATTGATGTTAAATTTTAATTGTTTTCCAGGGGATGATGACAGACTACTACATTTATACTGGGATATAAAGAAGACACAAAATCTGGGAAGTTTTTTCAATGATATAGCCAAGATAACGAATGTATCTGTATACAAGTAAGTACTGAATATTATAAAGTAGAACCTGTCTATTCTGACACCTGAGTATTCAGATATCCTGTTAAATCCGAAATAATTTTAGGGTCCCAGAGACAGATTTTTAAGATTTCTTAACCTGAGCATTTGGACATCCTTTGCAATCAGACTTTTGTAGTCCCATACTGTATCGGATTAGACAGGTTCCACGTATTAAAAATATATATTTTCTATATTTTCATCACTTTGGATGCTGCTGCAATTAACCTGTTTTACAGTATACCATTCCATGTTTTTGACATTTTAATGTGGTATGACCTCTGTAATTCGCCGTTTCAGAAACTAAAGCATTGTGGGTAGAGCGTACACCAAAATACGCTGATTGGTCAAGAACCTAAATAACTTAATGTCATTGGTTGAAAATCGATTGTTCATACACCAAAATTTCAAATACAATCACAGTACCCACAATTCCTTAGTTTCTGGAATGGCGAATTGTTTTCCACATTTAACTTAGGGTACTGAATCACTGACCATTATAGACCTGTCATTGTCATTGTTGAAAACTGCATCTGTGACTTCCCCACTGTCAGAAGGCCCTCCCTTGGTGCAAAGTGTGTTTTAATGGAATTTTTTTCTACAATTATGTTATAATAGTGAAGATGTGTTCACATATAAAGAGAATAGGTCGAGACATGGATTGCATGTAAATAAACAACAACAATCAAAAACAAATACAAAAAGTTCAAAATTATCCCTACATTTCAGAAGGGGATGTTTCATTTTACACAAATAAGTACATTTTTAGTCATTAATCACAAGAGTTAAATATTTTATACCAATTATTCATAATTGTCCTCATTTTCCCCATTCAAGTGAGAACTTTAGTATAGAAACATTCTGTCAGTTAGACAATGATATAAACATTTTGTAATTTAATGTTTGATACTTTCAGAACCGAGGCCAGTTTTATATCTACATATGGAGGACTTACCAGAATTTATCCCGCTAAGTAAGTATCAGTATCAGTATCATTTATATGTAAGGATAATTTGAATTTAATATTTGAATTGTAAATTTTATTATACCCCTGATCTAGCGGGCGGTATATAGTGATCATGATGTCCATTCGTATGCCTTAGGGGTACATTCGTTGTGGCGATAACTCCTCCTAGACTACTGGTTGAAATCAAATGAAACTTTCACAGAATGCTCAGTACACATTGTCATTGTGAACCATCTATTTAAAATTTTGATTTAATCTTCTTGTTAGCTGAGTTGCAACGAAGTTGAACTTGGCTATTGGTTTGGTGTTGCGGGCATTTGTGCGTGCTTGGCAGGCGTCGAACAGTGGTTTCCAGATAATAACTCAAAAAGTTTACATCCATTGAAATGAAACTTGGATATATTGTTCGGTACCAGGAGGGGAGGAACCCTTTTGATTTTGGAGAAAGTAGGACAAAGGAAGGTCACAGTGACCGAAAAATAGACTGAAAATTTCAGAAATATTTGGTGTCTGGATGATAACTCAAAAAGTTCACATCCAATTGAAATGAAACTTGGATATGTTGTTGGATACCAGGAGGGAAAGAAATCTATTGATTTTGGAGAAAGTAAGTCAAAGGTCAACGTCACATTGACCGAAAATAGAATGAAAATTTTTCAGGAAAATTTGGTTTCCGGATGATAACTCAAAAAATCACATCCTTTTGAATTGAAACTTGGATATATTGTTTGGTACCAGGAGGGGAGGAACCCTAGGTCAAGTTTAGTGAAGGTCACTGACCGAAAAATAAATTTATATATTGAAATAGATTTTTTTCATGCCCCCTTAAAATACTCATATTTTTCGTCTTTTATTTTCAAAACTATAGAAGATGAAGGTTAAGTGTAAAATGATTAAATGTTTTCCATGCTGAGGTCACTTTAAAACTGGTGTTGAAAATTGTTCGAAAATAGTTCGTTGTCCATTTTCAAAATGGCCACCAAAAAAGCGGGAAAATTCAGCATTGTCAGATTTCAATGAAATTTGGTTTCCAAATAGATATTGATGTTGCAACTGCGTTGAACACCCATTTCAAAATGGCCGCCAAAAAAGGCTGGAAAATTCAACATTGTCCGATTTCAATGAAATTTGGTTTCCAAATAGGTATTGATGTTGCAACTTCAAAACTGATGTCAAAAATTGTTCGCTGACCACCATTTTGAAAATGGCCACCAAAAAAGGCGGGAAAATTCAACATTGTCCGATTTCAATGAAATTTGGTTACCAAATAGGTATTGATGTCACAACTTCAAAACAGATGTTAACAATTATTCGTTGACCGCCATTTTCGAAATGGTCGCCAAAAAAAGCAGGAAAATTCAACTTTGTCCAATTTCAATGAAATTTGGTTTCCAAATAGATATTGATGTTTCATCTTCAAAACTGATGTTGATAATTATTTGTTGACTGCCATTTTCAAAATGGCCACCAAAAAAGACTGGAAAATTCATCATTATCTGATTTCAATTAAATTTGGTATCCAAGTGGATATTGATGTCACTTCTTCAAAACCGGAGTTGAAATTTGTTTGTTGACTGCCATTTTCAAATGGCTGCCAAAAAAGGCAGGAAAATTCAATGTTGTCTGATTTCAATGAAATTTTGCTTCCAAATAGGTATTGATGTTGCAACTTCAAAACTTATGTTGAAAATTGTTTGCTGACATTTTCAAAATGGTTGCCAAAAAAGTCGGGAAATTTCAACATTGTACTATTTCAATGAAATTTGGTTTCCAAATAGATATTGATGTTGCAACTTCAAAACCGATGTTGAAAATTGTTTGTTGACCGCCATTTACAAAATGATGTCTCTGTTTCAAAACTGATGTCAAAAGTGGTCAATAGCAAGAGCAATTTTTGTCAAAAAAGGCCAACAAAGAAAATAGTACAACATGATCAGACTTTAAATACTGTTCAAGATATTTGTGGTGTTCGAGGTACTAAAGTTTGAGGGACTGATGATCAACTGTATAACTTCCAATGTTACCACGATTGTGGCAACTGAAAGCCAGGTGAGCGATACAGGCTCCTGGGAGGCTCTAGTTATAGTTAGAATATGTTGTCTAATATCAGTTAACACTTAGATGGTTGTATTAGATGCACAAAGTATGTAAATCTATTGTATTTAAATTTAGTTGTATCACAAAACTTACAAACATAAATATGTTATGCAGAATAGTAGACTTTTGCTTTAATTTTGTACATAACTTAAATGTCTAAATTTATCGTTTTTGAGGATTTAATAGAATGAAATAAGATACACAGCATATGCTTTGCATAAGAGCCAAAAGTCTTGAATTAATTATATATTATTAATATATGCATAGTTGTTGTGTTTTGGTCATATCTTGATTAAAGTTTGTGTTATATTATGATTTTTTTTTATTTTCAGCTCTAAGCATGTAGAAACATTAGAACAGGACAGTNAATTTGCTATAAAGTGCTTTGCAATTATCAGGTCTTTTTAACATTGATTAAATGGGAAATGGATTGGTGTTTCAACTTATTTTGCAATTAACAGGATTTTGCAATTAACAGGTTTGCAATTAAGTGGAATCGACTGTATATGCATAGTTGTTGTGTTTTGGTCATATCTTGATTAAAGTTTGTGTTATATTATGATTTTTTTTTATTTTCAGCTCTAAGCATGTAGAAACATTAGAACAGGACAGTGATACATGGAAAGCATCATACTTTAAAAGAGCGCTGGATTATGATGGATATATTTTCAGTGCACCATACACACTAAGTAAATTACTAATATTTATGAAAATTGAGAAAGAACCTCAGTAATGTTAAGCATTCTCACCTCAAAGAACAATCTTTTAAAAAATAAATGAAATAAATGTTTCTTCTTTGAAAATAAATGGCATCATAGAGTGTGAGACAAGTTGGCATGGAATTAGATGAATGTTTTGGAGTAGGAGGGCATAACTTCTTGATCACAAATGCTTATGTCCTAGTTTGATCCAATAGGGAATAATCAGATTAACAATTACAACAGTAAATAAGATGTCTTTGGAGAAAAACTATTGTACTTTTTAGATTATTGAGTGGTATCCTTGACCTTGATTGTAATTCATGCAAATGAGGTTAAAATAATCATACACTGTGGAAAGTGCATTCCAATTCGAATGGACTAATTCACTTTGTAAATGTCCACTTCGCATTCACTTCAACTGATGTTTAGACACGATGTGAATTTGAATGCGAATTGCAATTCGCTTTGTGATGATGTTAGGACACGAATAGTTTTCCAATGCAAATTAAGCTAATTTGAATTGACTAATGCAAATTCAATTCGAATTACGTGTGAACGCAGCATAAACCTTTCAATTGGGTTGACAGAATATACTAGTTGTTTGTCAAAGTCCAGGATCTGACTCATCTTATGGCTATTCCAGTAAAAAATGTCTCCGGGGGGCAGAACGCACATGAAATTTTGGGGTACCACCAACAGATTAAAATTTAAGATTAACACATGTGTTGTATACAGTGTTTTGAAAATTTTACCCCCTACCAACAACATTTTAATTCCTTGGCGTTTTGCCTCCTGGAGACACTTTTTTCTGGAATAGCCCTTGGATATTCACTACATCAGAGCCTGACCTATTTACTATCTCATGATGTTCTCTCTGCATAGCACTATTCAATCACTAGTTGGTCAGAATCTCATATTTCAAGTATAGATATTCTTTTTGTATTCTTCAGCTGATAGATCAGAAAATGACACAGTCCCTGATGTAATGGTTGTCAAAAGTATAAAAATAGAAAAGAACATTAAGCCTGCTGTAGTGGGAGGTTTTGTCAAACATGAAAAGATTTTCAACTTGTTAATCTCCCAAACAGAACAGTATTGTCAGGAAGATTCTAATACTACATGTTATTTGTTAGATGATGGTGCCTTCATGATTACTAGCAATCAAAGGGACCAACTGAAAAAGGTAGCGTACAAATATAATACAGTGTATGGTTTTAAGCATTTGCCTTCTAATATTTTTATAATGTATTACCAATAAATTGTCAACTATTTCAATAAAAGAAACTAATGTCAGCTCTGATTTTGATCAGTTAAATTACAGAAAAAAAGAGTTGATTAATTGATGGTGATATTGGTATAAACACAAACCTACGCTGGTAGATGAGCGCCTAAGGGTCCCGAAGTACAACCTGTTTGTTATATTTTACAGGTTGGCATGTTCCTTGGACATGTAGATCCAGTGTTAATGCATGAGCTGTACAATAAAACAGCATACATGAGGTAAGTAGAGTTTTGTAAAATTTAAATTTTATATCCATGTATCCAGACTTGCCTATGCTACAATTTTGGCATAAGGATTACTATTTTCAAGGTCATCTTACTCTCTTACAGTGGTGTACCTTTTCCTTAAAATTTTGTCAATATGTGGTATTTGCAGAAAATTTTGAGTTCCAATCAATCTTTTCATTGGGGTTCCATATATTATAGATAAAATCGGCATTTCCTATAATAAACATTGAAAAAGATTGTAAAGAAAAAACTCTTGGTTTCCATTCTTGGTGTGAATTTTGTATGACTATATAATGTTTAATGCACTCTCTGCTGAAACTTTTTTTGTGATGGTGAAAGATGCTTTATTATTTTTACCAGCGTCACCAACGGTGACCACAGGTCTAGAAGCTGCTCGACTCTGTCCGTCCGTCCGTCCGTCATGCTTTTGTGTAATCTAATACCCAGACACCTTGAACCCACTACTTCTGAAACTTTGCACAGTTGTTCTTGATACATTGAAGATGTGCACCTCCCTTTTTGGTGAGATTTGAATAAAAATTGTCAAAATTTAATCATTGTTGAACTTTTTCATCAAATTATAACATTACGGTATTGAGTTTGTGTAATCTGAAACTCATACACCTTATACCTGATGCTTTTGAAACTTTGCACAGTTATTCTGAACATATTGAAGATGTGCACCTTCTCTTTTGGTGACATTTGAAAAATAATTGTCGAATTTATCAATTGTTGAACTTAGTCATTTTTTCATCAAATTTTTAACATTTCGGTACTGAGTTTGTGTAATCTGAAACTCATACACCTTATACCTGATGCTTTTCAAACTTTGCACAGTTGTTTTTGACACATTGAAGATGTGCACCTCCTCCCTTTTTGGTGAGTTTAGAATAACAAATGTGAAAATTAATATACCCCCCACAAACAAAGTTTGGGGGGGTATATAGGAATCACCCTGTCTGTCTGTCCGCCTGTCCGTCTGTCCACACTTCTCGTAAGCGCAACTCCTCTTAAACCAGTTGAAGGATTTTGATGAAACTTTACACAAAGGAAGGACACTATTAGGAGATGTGCATGAAGGAATATAATTATTGTCCGAAACCAGGAAGGGGAGATAATCCGACTTTGACTTTTCGTTGATTCCCTATTTATGGGTTACCTTGTAAGCGCAACTCCTCTTAAACCACTTGAAAGAATTTAATGAAACTTTACACAAAGTAAGAACACTATATGGAGATGTGCATGAAGGAATATAATTATTGTCAGAAACCTGGAAGGGCAGATAATTCAACTTTGAGTTTTCATTGATTCCCTATGTATGGGTTACCTCTTATGCACAACTCCTTTTAATCCACTTGAAGGATTTTGATGAAACTTTAGACAAAGGAAGAACACTATATGTAGATGTGTAAAATGTCAAATAGGCTGAAAAGGGTGAATTTTATATTTGTCTGATTTAGACAGAGTGTTTTCTTTGGAACCCTTGGGAAAAGTTTTTTCTTGAAGATTATATCATTGTGTCCACACTTGTACTATGTCCACACCTGTATTGTGTCCACACCAACTTAATTTTGCACTTACCATATCGATTCAGGGTTCAATGAGCGGGGGGTATCTTTGGCTGCCATTCGGCGACAGCTCTTGTTCATTGTTGAAATTGGTCATTTTTTCATCAAATTTTAACAGTAGGTTACTAAGTTTGTGTAATCTGAAACTCTGACTCCTTATTCCTGATGCTTTTCAAACTTTGCACAGTTGTTCTGAATACATTGAAGATGTGTGCCTCCTTTTTTGGGCAGATTTGAATAAAAAATTTCGAATTTATGCATTGTTGAACTTAGTCATTTTTTCAGCATATCTTGACATTACAGTTGATTGATTAAAAATGTCAAATTTATCGTTTATGAACTTGGTACTTCATTTCATCATATCCATTATGGTACTCAGTTTTTGTTCAGAGACATTGCAGAGTTTTGAACAGATTGATAATGGGCAGCTATTCTTGAATTCTTGCATTGCTTTCACATATTTTCTCATAAAGATTCAAAGTATGTGTTTATTTGAAACTCAGGTATGGTTTTCACCTTTTCTTAAGTGATATGGACTATTTTCATTTATACTTTGTTCAACTTTGTACATTTAGTTTTGTTTTTTGTCTATTATTCTTTTTTTTTTGGTCTATTACAGTAATAGGGTTGAACTTAATATAATCTCAATTATAACTTGCATTTGAAGAATGTTTGGTAATAAGGTAAATGAATACTTGTTTGAATTGGCATACCTATACATGACATTCTGTTATCTGGAGAATAAAAAAAACACTTTCTTAGTTGAACATGAGTGACGGTGACGCAGGTCCAGACATGTAATTGGTCTTGTCTATCTTTGAATAATTACATTTCATGTATATTCGTTTAAAATCGGCCAATTTGATAGGTGAACATCACTTACGTGGCATATACATGTAAATGTGAAGTTTCAATTCCCATGAATCACATTTGACTACTGTAAATTTGTAAAAAAAAATCCCAATTGCCATGATGTACTATCATTTCATAAATTTCTTTTTAGTTCACCTCAACAAAGTTGAGTGGGACAATTGGAGTTCCCTCTGCGTCAGCATCTATGTCCGCAACCGCGTCTGTATTAAGGTATATATCTTGGTAACTATGAAGGGTAGGGTCATCAAACTTTGCATACAGATACATCTTGGCCGATCTCACAGCCTCCGAGAAAATTGGGTCACTTTGACCTATATTTTCCGATTGATTGGCTTTCATTTAATTTTAGGTTGAGTTGATATCTCCGTAACTATACATTGTAGGATCATCTAATCTTGCATGTGCATGCATCTTTAGAGGTAGGTCAGCATCCAGGCAACATTAGGTCAGTTTGGCCTATATTTTCTGCATGTTCAACTTACATTCAAGTTTAATATCGAGTTCAGATCTTAGTAACTGTACACAGTAGGATCATCTAACCTTGCAAGTGCATGCACCTTTGGCCGTAGGTCAGCATCCAGGCAAAATTAGGTCACTTTGACTTATATTTTCCACATGATCCACTTACATTCAAGTTTACATCCCAGTTCAGATCTAAGTATTTTTACATCATAGAATCATCTTAACTTTTGTATAAATAACGAATGGATATGGATTAAATGTACTTGAGACAAAGTCTCTACAAATTCATGGTAAAAAGGGCAAAGGAACAATGCTTTTATTGTTGTTCTTCATCTTGAAGTCACCATGAGGCCTTCAACATTGAGCTTTGCTCATACCTCATAGTAAGTTCATGTTCAAGTATGCATGTATCAGGGATGGTAGGTCATAAAGAGGTGAACTTTGTACCTATGTTTTATAATTTGGTTTTAAGATGTAATTAAAAGAATTGAATGCATTATTTGGAAGTTTCATAGGGATTATGAAAGTGTTGACCGGGCGCACATTTTCCAACGTAAAGCACTACCGCACTTCATTAAAAATGTTCTTCGGTCAAGACTTTCATACCCAAATGAAAAAGAATTTCATACCCAAATGAAACCTTCAAATAATGCATTCAATTCTTAATTCCAATTTGTTATCAAGTAACCTACTGATGTATCACAAATACAATGAAAGACTGTCAAAATTGAAGCCAGGCTATAACAGAAACTTCCCAAAAAGGAAGCATATTGTTGAATCCCTTAAAGTATCTATATATTGTTTAGCTATGTAAACAAAACGCTTATGTTTACTGATTAATCGCAAATCCATAGGGTTTTGGATTTGGATTTGAGTTTAGTTTTGCACAAAACAAGATTACTTCCTTTCAGCATGTTGGTAGAAACCAGCATATTTCAGATTTATTTTTAAAAGGGTTATCATGTTTTATATAAAGATTTTGACAAAAAAATCATTATGTTTCACTTCATGTCATGCTCTTTCTTGACATCCCTATGGTTAATTCACTTCAGATTGTTTGTATCAGGTATGATAGTCTCATGATGTTCATATTTAATCATTCTTGCAAGAATTGTTTGACTTTATTTGTCCATTTTAAGGCAATTCATATATGATGCTTGGACTTGACTGCTCTGACCATTCTTTTCATCTTTGTTGGCCGGGTTGCACGGAGTGCAAATCCGGGTTATAGTATGGTGAATGTCGGGCGGGCGGGCAGCGGCGGGCGGGGAAAATGAGACACTGATTTTGTGAAATCAACTCCTCCCACAGTTTTCAACCTACATTTCTGAAACTTCACAAAATGTTTCTATATATATTGTAGATGTGCACCTCCCTTTTTGGAATCATTTTGAAAATTTTTTCCTATTTTTACAGACTTTGGAACTTAGTCATTTTTATCAACTTTTTCAACAGAGGGTACCTATTTTGTGAAATCAACTCCTCCTACAGTTTTCATACTACATTTCTGAAACTTCACAGAATGTTTCTATATATATTGTAGATGTGCACCTCCCTTTTTGGAATCATTTTGAATTTTTCTTCCTATTTTTACAGACTTTGGAATTTAGTCATTTTTATCGACTTTTTCAACAGAGGGTACCTATTTTGTGAAATCAACTCCTCCTACAGTTTTCAACCTTCAATTTTGAAACTTCACAAAATGTTTCTATATATTTTATAGATGTGCACCTCCCTTTTTGGAAATATTTTGAAAATTTTTCCTATTTTTACAGACTTTGGAACTTAGTCATTTTTATCAACATTTTCAACAGAGGGTACCTATTTTGTGAAATCAACTCAACCTACAGTTTTCATCTCTTACCTTTGAAATATCACAGAATGTTTCTTTATATTTTGAAGATGTGCACCTGACTTTATGGAATTATTTCCAATATTTGTTCATATTTTTCCAGTCATTGCTTAGTCATATTTTATCAATATTTTCAACATGTTCTATACACAGGTCCATTAGGGAACCTATAAAACAACACTTGATAGCTAGAAGCACCAAACGCAACCCGGCCATTTGAGTCTTTGACCCATTTTTGAGCTATTATGTTTGATGATATTACAATCTGTATACTTTTGTTTAAAATTTGTACATGTATATTTCTTGCACAAGTTATGGGACTTTCGGTAATTTCAGGAGAATTAACCACATGTTAATCTTTGGTCAGTTCACTTCAAACTGATCAGAGATATGCTTTCAAGAGTAAACAAACTGATCAGTCAGTTTTAAACATTTCATACGTGGCATTTTAATTTGAGAATTCATTGCAAAAACCAATCACAGCTTTGAAGGAGTGGCAATATAATCATAAATATTTATGTTTCAGATTAAATGAATTTGACTATCAAGCGACATGTTCAAAAAATGAAGGTATTGTTAACAGTGCTGTAAGGTTACGAGTGGTAAGTACTTCAGATATACAAAATTGATATTTATTGAAATTTCTCCAATTGCAGTATGAAAAATTGTTATTGACGAGAAATAGTACCTGAATGATTTGTATTTCAGTTCTTTGACAGAAGTAAATTGTTTTGATTTTAGATCCTGAACTGCTATTTTCATTTCAAAATGTGGATTAAGGAGGAAAACTTTTTCAATATTATGGGTCACCTATTTTAAACCAAGGGCAAATATTCTGATGTGTTTTAGGTTGTCTACTTTGTTAAATAAAAATTCAATCAAATGGCGTTAACTGCTAAGCTTTTGCATTAATTTTGAAAATTTTAGTGTTATCTTCAATGTATGATGCATGTTACATCTGTATTCTGTTTTTTTTTTTATTTCAGCCTTCATTTAACTTTTTGTTTGAGTTGTTGACATTTAACTGGTGGACAACATTTTGGACATGGTAAGAAAAGAATTATTTTTGTGTCGCCTGCTGTGAGCAGAGTCGACACATCCTGATTACTATCTGCCGTCTTACATTGTCGTTGTCCTGCATTGTCTATTTATTTTTGAACCCACAATTTCTTCACAACTGCAAGTCTGATTTCAACCAAACTTTCAGGATATTTTGTTCCACCTAGTGAAGTTGTGCACCTGATACTTAGAATTAAGGTTTTACAGAGGTTCACAGAGCCAAAATTGCTCATTTGTTAATCTGGTTTGTTAATCTGCAACTCCTTCATAACTGCACGTCCTACTCCAACCAAAGTTTCAGGATATTTTGTTCCACCTAGTAAAGTTGTGCACCTGATACTTAGAATTATGGTTTAACAGAATTTAGAGGTTAACTGAGCCAAAATTGCTCAATTGTTAATCTAGTTTGTTAATCCGCAACTCCATCATAACTTTTAGTCAGATTCCAACCAAACTTGTATGATATGTTGTTCCCCTGGTATTGTTGTGTACCTGATTCTTAGAATTTTGGTTTTGCAGAATTTAGAGGTTCACTGAGCCAAAATATCTCATATGTAATAATCTGGTTTGTTAATCTGCAACTCTATCAGAACAATAAGTAAGATTTCAACCAAACTTGCAGGATTTGTTGTTCAGCTGGTGTAGTTGTGCACTTGGTGCATACAATCATGATTTTACAGATTTTAGAGGTTCACTGAGCCCACATAACTTATTTGTTAATTTTGTTTCCTTATGGATTGTCAGTCAGATTCCAACCAAACTTTCAGCATATTTTGTTTATTTTTACATAACCAAGGACGTATATTTAGAAGGATAGGAAACTCGTATGCAATCAATGTTGCAATTTAAAAACTGTAGCGAGGCGTTTGATATGCATTCACTTTTGAGCTATCTACTTAAAAATTTGTTGATGGAATTCAATAAAATTATGATTTACTGAAAGCTGAATAATTTTTACATCCGCAGAGTAAATTTTGTTACATTACAGCAAGTAGTTTCCTCAATACACACGATTGAAATTAGTAATCAAAATATTTTCGTTGATTTTTTTGTCACTTCTGGTTTTCACCGGTAAAAATGCACCACGATCTGGAACCAAAGGCTTTTAAATCTATACATAGAATTTCACAAATTTAATATTTTCCTAAATTTTAACATCTATTGTACTCTCAGAACAATTTTTGTGAAGATCATTATTATATTTCTGTTAATTTAATGCTTTAAACAGAGGGTCCCAAAGTGACAAAATCTCACGCCTCGCGAGATATTTCCAAATTATCACAAGATGCTCATCCTTCTAAATATACGTCCTTGACATAACTTATTGATCAAGTTTACATGTACGTGTAAAATAGAATGGTGTTCAAGTAGAATGTAAGAAATAGAATGGTGTTCAAATAGAATGTAAGAAATAGAATGGTGTTCAAATAGAATGTAAGAAATGCAAATAAAGTCTACTACTTATACTTGCTCCTTTAAAACATTTATACTGACATTGGCCAGATCCATCTAATTTACTATATTTTGCCCTGATACATTTTCTTACTCAAAGTTAGGTTCATGACATTAAATGAAATTTTAATGGGATTGGTTCATATGTCTTGTAATAAATATGAATGTTATAAAACCTTAATGTTTAATTGACATAATTGCTTGTTTATTTCATTCATGTTGTTATTTTATTACAGGTCAGTTTCAAACTGGAGTTTGTACAGGTATGTTGTTTGTTATACCCCCTGCTTTAGCGGGCGGTATATAGTGATCATGGTGTCTGTCCGTCCGTCCGTCCGTTCGTCCGTCCGTCCGTCTGTCCTTCCGTCCGTTCGTTCGTCCGTCCGCCGTAGGGTACCTACTTTGTGGCAACAACTCCTCCTAGACCACTTGATGAAATTCAATAAAACTTTCACAGAATGTTCAGTACATATTGCAATTGTGCACCTGCTATTTGAAAATTTGATTAGATTTTCTTTTCTTGTTTTTTTATCCCCTCGCCCAACGAAGTTGGGGAGGGGATATAGCATCTCGCCCGTCCGTCCGTCCGTTCGTCCCACCTCAGGTTAAAGTTTGCGTTAAGGTTCATATCAGAGAAACTACATGTGGCACATCAATCATCTTTGGTCAGTAGATGCGTCTTGGAGAGTGATGTTGCTTCAGATGATAATTGGGTCACTCTGACCCTGCATTTCATGCTTCAATGACTCAGGTTAAAGTTTGTGTTAAGGTGTATATCTGAGAATCTACATATGGCACATCAATCATCTTTGGTCAGTAGATGCGTCTTGGAGA
>MJUU01060517.1:13040-32073 GCA_002080025.1 Modiolus philippinarum
GGGGGTGCACGGGGGTTATTCCAGCCCATGGACTATATGTCTATTGTACATTTACTCCATATCCTTTAAACGTTTATTTGAGACTTGTCTCTCTAGTGCAGTGTAAGGTCTATAAAAAGATTCCCCTTGCCAGAGATGTATGCTTTATGTATATATTTCAGTTTTGGAGTGAATTTAGCACGTGGTTCTTTCAAATTTTGTCAATTTAATTTATTTATTTATTTGTAATTTTCAAAAACTTTTCTGATCACCAGTTAACAGGGACCACATCTAGCAATTTTCTAATTCCAAGTTTTCTAACAAAGATAAGACACATGAATACAACTAATCATACAAAAGTCGAAGACCAAATATCAAATCATTACTATGTACACAAAGTGTGAAATCCTTGAAATCAAGGAAAAAAATAATAATGTTATCTGCAAACAGAAAGTTGATGGGTGATAGACTTGAAAAGGGGAGAAACGGTAAAACTTATAATACGAAAGGTACAGACCAAATTTCAAATAAGTACTTCCTACACAAGCTGATAAATCATCGACAAAAGATGTTTCGGGCATAATCATATAACATTACTTAGTTCAACAATTTATACTGAAATCAAAATAATTTTCACATGATCACGTAACATCCGGAATTCAATTAAACTGAAAAATCAAGACTTACTAGCATAAAAACTAATTGTGGATTTGCAAGTACAAAACATGCACCGCTTGCGTACAAACGGACAAACTAGGACAAACGTTTTATTTGATTGGAACAAAACTATAGCATGTCAAAACGGGCGTTGCCAGAAGGGTCAGCAATTTCGATCCCAAAGCTCTGGGCAAAAGTAAAAATCAGATAAGTGCGGATTCAAATTCTGTTTGAAACACTAATGTGTTGATACGTCAATTTGCTGGAAATTGTGATTTCTTGAAGTTTTACCAAACTATATAATTTCCTAGCTTCATACTCAATATCAATGTAAGTTAAAAATCAAAGTATCAACAAAAAGAAAGAAGTTCAGTGACAAACATAAAAATTGCTTACATTTCAACTCATCATTTCCAAGCTTCAGACCAAATTCAAATCATTCCCACAAATACAAGTCAAGTATTGGCAAACAGAAAGTGGACACCCGACAAAGTTGAAAAATGCTTACAATATACAGCTCTTCATTTCCAAGCGACAGACCAAATTTCAAATCATTCAGTATTGTAGACGCCAAGAAATCTGCGACGAGAATTTTAGTTCATGGTAAAAAATCAAAGTATCGGCAAACAGAAAGCGGATACCTGACAAACTTGAAAATCTCTTATACAATACAACTCATCATTTCATAGCTTCAGACAAAATTTCAAATCATTCCTACTGTATCAGCCAAGAAATCTGTGAGAAAAAAATTTGTAAATAGTAAAAAAACAAAGAATCGGCAAACAGGAAGTAGAAGTTCAACAGATTTGAAAATCGCTTACACGATCATTCCCAAGCTTCAGACCAAATTTCAAATCATCCCCACTCACTTACACAGGCCAAGAAATCTTTGACGAAAAAAAATGTTGACAGACGAAGAGACGGACAAAGAGAAAATTATAGGGCACCCGCATCCCAATGTGTTCCAGCTTTATACTATGGGTTACCCTGATATAACTTATCAGAGGAAAACAAACGACTACGAGAATAGGTAAAATAATATTAGTTGAACAGAGGTTGACGGTATTTGAATACCTAATCCGACCTAATCTGATATGAAGGTCAATCTTAAACCTAAGACAAACGTTGATTTAATTTTAAAGTAGGCAGTTGAAATGAATATAAAAATGAAGAATCTTATAAACACATTTGCTTTGACGCACTTCATATTTAAGCCATTATGATTCCAACGAACTATTAAGAAGATTTGTGAAGAACTGAGAAGGAAAAATATATTTCGTATATTGCCTTGACGTCAACTCAAATCTAAGAATGATTAAAGCTTTGAATCCATGTGTGATGCAACCCATGGTGAATGAAAGGATATTGAGTAAATGCACACGAGACAAAGTCTCTATAAATACATGTAAAAGCAAGCAAAGGAACAACTCTTTTATTGATGTTCTCCATCTTGAAGTCGACATGAGGCCTTCAACAATGAGCGTTGCCAATACCTCATAGGAAGTTCAAGGCGGCCCCTAGCACCAGTTTGAGCGGAATTCTTTGCTAATTGTCGAATAACGCTACATTTGTACATCCATGTTCTTTTTTAATCTCGAGAGGTATTCAGATAATATAAACCATCAATCTTTTGCATTGTTCATTGTCGTATGCTTTGTTAGTAATAAAAAAGACACCAAGAAAAAAATGTAAATACTGGTTGTCTAGACAGTGGTGACAAACATGAGAGAACTATGAATAGAATTGAAAAATATATATAGTGAATTAAGAAATTTCCAAGTACTTAGTTTCCGTCTGTCCACCATAACATGGGTAACACAATAACGCTTTTACGTCTGGTTCAATTATGAATGTGCTCTCTCTTAATTTGACATCATAATTGCAGCTGGCTTTTATCATGCAACAGCGGAAAAAAATTTTTCTCATTTGCTAAATAATTTTCTTTCACGGAATTTTAAAGGTCAATCGGCCTAAGCTATCATAAAAGGAATAAGCAACGGAGGGATATGGAGTAAAAGCAAATGAGACAAAATCTCCACAAATACGTGGAAAATCAAGCAATGGAGCAACGCTTTTATTGTTGTTCTTCATCTCGAAGTCACCATGAGGCCTTCAACAATGAAGGCCTCATGAAAAGGAAAGCTATTTTGAGGATAAGGAGATGGAGGATTCTGACTTTTATATAATGTCCAACTTGACAAATGATTTGAGTCCTCCTACATGTTTGGCTTGGATCTAATGGCTTATAGTTAAAAAAAAAACAAAACAAAAAAAAAAACAAACAAAAAAAACAAACAAACAAAAACAAACAAACAAACAAACAAACGAACAAACAAACGATCTAATAAAATTAATATATCTCAATGAATATCCATCAGTCAAATGGATAGATTGCCGACTAGTTTGGAGGGTAAGGGACTCGCCATCGCAGAATTTTAATAACGTTATCTGATTTTTACGTACTTTGTCATAATCTCTTATTTTTCTCAAGTCTATTAAATTCATCTTTTCTTGTAATACAAAACTGTTTGTTAACAAGTAAAACTTACACATTATATTGTCTAGCGATTGTATAAACACAAACATGACAAAAGAAAAAGATTAATTTTGAAACGATTATATACAAAGCGTAGTTTGAATCTGTTTTCCACGAACTATGAACCTACTTTTAAAGAATAAAGTTGGAATGAAGTTAATTTAATTCTAAATTCAGTGGCAAATATTGTTTACTATTTCATTCATCATTAGAAATGTAGTAATAATTTTAATGGTGCAAAAGAATAAAAGAAAACGCTTAAATTGTATATATTAAATATTTAAGAATAATGTTCCATTTCGTGCATGATATTGCATATTATCTTCCTATGTGGTGATATTTACCAATGCATGAATTGCATTTCTGTGAAAAGAATACATTTTACTGTTTAAGTGTAAAGAAGTAGAATTTGATTATTGTGTAAGTTTACTATTTATTAATTTTTCAATTCATTTATAACTTACAAGTGTTTGAGTTAAAAATATATCATTTTTCTATTAATTCAAATTTGAAATCCATTTTATATACAAGGTGATCCGTATTTATCTTATGAAACGTATTATTGTATCAAAAAGAGTAATTTGCATTTCACAAATATTTGTAAACAGTATTTCACATAATTATATGCTAGACATAATGAGATTTTTTATCATTTCCAATGAAGTAAATAATTCTACTTCATGACGGTAGGGATTTTGTACAGAGAATAAATAATATTTACTTTCAGTCATTTTCATTACATTCAAAATGGGAAAAAATAGTTTGCAATGAAGCTATGATGAATAAACTTTACTTATGTAAGAAAAAAACATAACGATTGTGGTATAACAACCTCATGATGAGCAGGGTACTATGATACTGGTGAAAAGAGAATTTAATCTATCATATACGTGCAAAAGAATACTGAAACAAAAAATGATGATGAGGAATTCAAAAATCTAAATCCAAAATCAAAGCAAAACATATCCAACACGAGTAAGATTCAAGATGCTAAACGCAACAAATTACAGTTATTACAGACTAAATATCCTCTGTAATGTTCAGCATGTATTTCCTGTATTTCGAAAGTAATTCGATGAATCACTAAACACATAATTTCGGAATGTGTTTGACTGATGCATATACTGGATGATGGATTTCTCTGTGAAAACATAAAAGTCCCCTTCGATAATAGAAGTTACATTTAAAGGACTAATTGAATGGTTATTGAGTAGCATTAAATAAAACTAAAATGCAATCACCGAAGAATTAAATCATATCGCAAACGGGTACCAAACTGAAAACACCACTTTCAGGAATAAACATAGCAGACTTTAAGAGTAGTACAAGAACAGAGCCAACTCTTGAAGAGAATTCTGATCTTTGATTCATGATAACTCCTTTTAATGTTTCTTTCGTTGTTAACGTTTATTTTTTTGTGAAATATCTTTTTGTTTTTGTGTTTTCTTGTACAGTTCCCTGGTGGATTGTGGCATGTATTTTGATTTTCGGCAATTGCAGGTGTTTCCTGTAATCTTTCGTATTTAATTCAGTTTTAACTACTGCATTTCTATATAAATATTTGCGTTGGAGAAATGAATCCTTTTTTTTTAAATCAGCAAAAAAACTAAACTGTCTTTATTATCACTACTTCTTATTGAAGAAGATTGTTAAAATGATTGATTAATTGATACAGGGTTTAATGTCACTTTCAGCAGTATTTCAGCTATCTCATGACGGTCAATTTAGTGATGGAGGAGGTCGAAGTGCCCGGAGAAAACCAGCGACTTTTGATAGGTAACTGACATACATTATCACTTGTGCGATTGTAAGTCGAGTGTATCTTTTTTGTAATGTAAAAAGCGGGGCGTGAATTCACAACGCAGTGGTGATAGACTACAGTGGTTGTATAGGTAATATAACTACCTTTACCATTCGGCTATCCCAAGCCCCATGACGATTGTTAAAAGAGAACTATCGCCATTGAGTTTCTTCCCTTGGTTGACTATTATTTAAATATGCGAAAGGTGCTGAATGATGTTGAATGTCTGCTTCCGCAGATTGATATTCACATATGCCACAATTGTGTTGCTTGTACGACAATTTTCATCATCCAAATAAAGTGGCAAATGGATTTTTTTATCGGTAATTTGTATGAGTTTCCTTTGATCTCTTACAGCAAATATTTTCAGTATTAACTACATCCCATATACGAAAAAATATTATCAAAATGAATCTTAGGCCACGCCTACTTTATCAATCAGAATCAATAAAAATAAACAAATATATACCTACTAAATCCGTAAGGGTCATACACATTCTTTCACTAATCAAAAATCAATTTCACGATTTATTGTTAATTTACTTTCATTTTCATAATTTGTATTATCAAATGATTTAGCTAATTACCGATAAAAATATACCTGGTAATAGAAGTTTTGTTTCTGGTACTTCAAATGTCTCCAATAAAGGACTCGCCCACAAGTGGGCTCCTTCATTATTGTCGACATTATATTTCGTATCAATTCTACATATATCCATTGCGGTGTTTTAAGATGTGTGAGAAAGTAATACTATTTGCAGGACACCGAGATCCAAACAAGATCTGTCGCCAAATGGCAACCAGTGATACCCCCACTCACTGAATGCTGAATCAATATGACAAGTGCAAATTTAAGTGTGTGTGGACACAATACAGGTTTTGGACATAATACAAGTATGGGCACAAAGATATAATCCTCAAGAATAGTAACCAACTAATCATATAGAGGCTGCATACCAATTTTGAAATCAATCCCTCTTATAAAAGCTGAGAAAACTGACAAAAAAATTGTGTTTCGCTATATTTCGCAACTACGTCCATATTTCTTAAAACAAGAAGTACATCTCCGACAGGACTCATAATAGGACGTTCCTTACAACTAATCATATTGAGGCTGCATACCAATTTTGAAATCAATCCTTCTTACAGAAGCTGAGAAAACTGCAACGAAAAATTAATGTTTCACTTCATTTGGTAATTAAGTCCATATTTCGTTAAACAGGAAGAACACATCTGACATGACTCAAAATAGGACGTTCCTTACAACTCACCATATTGAGGCTGCATACCAATTTTGAAATCATTCCCTCTTACAGAAGCTGAGAAAACTGTGACGAAAAAATCATGTTTCGCTATATTTCGTACTAAGTCCACATTTCATTAAACAGGAAGTGCACATCTGACACGACTCAAAATAGGACGTTCCTTACAACTAATCATATTGAGGCTGCATACCAATTTTGAGACCAATCCCACTTATAGAAGCTGAGAAAACTGTGACGAAAAATTCATGTTTCGCTACAATTCTTAAATAAGTCCACACTTTATTAAACAGGAAGTACACATCCAACAGGTCTAATATTAGGACGTTCCTTAAAACACATCATACAGAGGCTGCATACAAATTTTCAAATCAATCCCTCCACTAATAGCTGAGAAAATTGTGACAGAAATAAATTTTCAGGCGAACGGACGGACGAACGGACGGACAGACAGACAAGGTGAATGCAGTATACCCCACTCTCTAACGAGTGGGGGTATAAAAACGTTTTTGCTGAGAATTTATATCATTAGCCTTTTCTACTCTGGACTGATTCAGCTGACCAATTTTTCCAGGCACAGAAAATCTCATAAAAAAGCTGTTTTAATATATGCCATATGTTCGTAAAAGATCATTGATTATACATGTAAGACAGATAAAGATACACTTTTTTTCTTATTGTTAATACAACCTGGGACTAATATAACAGGGATTTGAAACATTCACATTTCATATAATTTCGGTGTCTCGGCAGATTTATCTGTAAATCGTCGTATTTTTTAGCATTTCTCTGTTGAAACATAGGAAAGTCTTAGTACACTTTACAGCAACATTTTTTCACCGATTTTAATACAAAGTACACCATTTTATAGAAAAAAAATTGCTGAAAATCATAGTATATTTTTTGTAAAATAAATTTATTCCAAAGTAAAAACCAAAAGTTGGATAATTTTGGATTTTTTAGAAATATACCGCGAAAATTTACACTTCATGACGTTTTTCAGTACACTTCTTATTTTTCCCGAAATATTTGATGCTACAAATTTTACATGATTGAAAAGATGAAACTTCGATGCGAATCATTGTGTATTTTTTCTTTAAATTCAGTTGAAAGTTTAGTTCTAAAATACACAGGGAAAAGTTTAGTGTTTGAACTCCAAAATTTATTTCTAAAATTTGCATGAGCGTGGTCACATCAGTCAAAATTTATCAGCACTGTTAAAAACATTTCCTGCATAAATTATATATGGCTATAAAGCCAATACAAAGAGCTTTATCCTGGTAAAATTTCGTAATTGTAGAATTCAATTTGACATGTAAACTAGCGAGTTAAAGTTAGCGAATTTTCTTTATTTTCATTGTTCTGACGCTCATTTATCACCGATAACTGTCATTTGTTTATTGGACGGTTTTCACAAGAAAACAACCCATGGTGCATTTATTACCCATTTTAAATAAGAATTTCATTGTTGTTGGAATGAAAATTTAATGTTGTAAATATGCGATAAGTCAGCTTTTCGGCAAATTTTTCAGAATGATTTTTTGTTGAGTAAATCAAAAGTTACAACCGAAAATCGTAGCCGGGACACAGCTTTTTATTCGATCAAACTGGTTTGTTAAATATTTTCTCTAATTTCTATCCAGTTTTCACATTTCCTGAACGGTGTGGAAACATTTGTTCTCCTCTCTAGAGAGGAGAACAAGTTTCGTGACATTTCCCGCCAAATTTATTCGGAATACAATCCTCGGTGTTTTTCATCCAGTCATTAGAGAAACAGTTTCCACAACTTAAACACGTTAATTATGAAATTTCTCACATCTCGTTAAATAAATTTTCAAATGTTTAAAAGCTCGGCAAGCCTCGCTTTCAAACATTTGCAAAATTTATTTAACTCGATGTGAGAAATTTCATAATCAACTAGTTCTCGTTATGGAAACTATATTTCCAATCCCTGTTATATTAGTCTAAGATACAACTTTCAAATATTTTATTGTCATCTAAATGCAGTCAATTTTCCTAACATTTTGGTAAAACTATAAATAACAAAATACAAAAATAACTGTGAATTTAGTTTCTGCATATGGCCATTTTGACAACTAAGTTACTTCAGTGCAGATAAAATCAAACATAAACCAAATAATATGTAAAAGGTGATAGCGAAAAAATACCAATATGATCTAAAAAGGTAAACCAAAAGCAGCTAAGGACAAAAGTTTTCTATAATTAAAATATCCTGAGAAGTATGGTTGAAATCTGATTAAAGATGTTGGAGAATTGGTGTCTACAAACTTTGTGACAGACGGATCGGCAGACTGACTGATGGACTGACGAACGGACGGACGGACTCACGACAGACAGAAAATACAGAAACAATATATCTCCCCCTTGAGAGGACGAAACATAATTAAGCTCACCTCTGTTGGATGACCAATCAGCACCAAAGTAACAACATTTGGTCTGAACCTCATAAAAACATTTACTTTAAAAGAAGTAGATCCAAGCCAGATTAGTTAAAAAAAAAAACAGTTTTCGGGTAAGCACAGAAATACTTGCTACTTGGTTGATGAATACTCTCGGGAACTAACAGTCCATCAGCAGAGGCATCAGCCTAGTGGTAATGAGTCACCAAATACCGAAGTAACTGTGAATTTAGTTGCTGAATATGGCGATTTCTTCAACCTATTTCTTTTCAGTGCAGACCAAATCAAACATTTGGAAATTAAGTGTAAAACAAATAGAGGAAAAATTTCCAATAGAAATCGATCAATAGCACCTTAAATAAATGTTAAAAATTGTCAACGAGAAACCCAAAGTGCATGTATTTGTATGACTGGAATAGTTGGTATCCTTTAAAGATACGAAGGAAAATAATAGATTTCAAATGCAGTTTGGTTAAAGCAACATTTCATAATTTACCCTGAGGAGCTCATGACACCTTTCAACATTTACAAACAATGGAAACATGGCATTATTAAGTTATTGTTGTATTATTTGCTTTAAATAATCATTCTTGAATAGTGATTGAAATTTGACATAATGTCTTTGACTGATTGAAATACAATTTTCCCCTAATATTTATCAAGTAAACAAACAAGTGTATTCTGGTTTTTATTCTACATTTTCTTGAATAAATTTTCATTTTCATGTCAAATTAATAGAAATAAATGTTCAAATACGATTTTTTTTGGTTAGAATCTTTGTGTAAAGTCACTGGGCGTCATTTTGATTGCAGATTTTATACTTGTAATATACTTAATAGTAGTTATAATCCATACAGGCAGAAACAGAATCCGTTTGTATAATTCTTGATAATAATATAAAAACCAATTCACAAAATTTGCTCTATCTAAAAAGTAGTTCATAATATAAAATTGAACAAAGTGGTCAACAACGTTATCTGTCATTAGCATCCCTAGCAACTATTAACAAAGTTTTGTAATGTAATGAAGAGGAAATAATTGACATTGTAAACCGGAAGAGACTTCCTTAGCAACAGTTTCTTTTTCGAAAAAGTCCTAAACAACCATTAAGTAAAACACTAATAAAGTTTAGAACTTTTATTTACATTATATTTTGTGAGTAAAATAGACAGCAAAGTTTAATTTAAACATTAATCATGGTGGAAACTGGCCGGTGAGACCATGCAATTGATCTCTGATCATTGGACTTGGGAGTTTTTGTGAATGTGTTTTTCTAAGAAGCTAATGTTTAACAACGTTTCCGGCTGGCAGCTATCTTGTATGGAATACTGACCTGTTGGATACCTTTTCATTGTGACAATTCGGCTTTAAATGGACTAATAGTTTCAGAGAAAAAACATTGAATAGATTTCCAAAGGGTCAAAGATTAAACTGTTTCCCACTGCAGTCGTCTTGGATGAGATATGTACCTGCCGGATGCTGTTTTTGGAAAGAAATATCTAGAGGACCTTATGATTAAATATGGTTCATATTTGACAAGTAGTTTCGGAGAAATCTCTGAGTGTGTTTTCTAAAGGTCAAATGTGAAACTATGTTTCCCACTGCCTGCAATCTTGGAAGGGCATGCATCTGCTGCATATTTTTGGACAGAATCATCTAAGAACCATTGTTGACAAGTAGTTCCTGAGGAGATCTTAAGTCTTTTTGGCCGAATGTTAAGGTATATTCCCCGCTGATGGTCATTTTGCACTGGGTGCAGACCTCCAGGATACAAATACAGATGATCCAAAAAAAAAAACAACAAAAAAAACCCCAAAAAAACAAAAAAACTGTGCCCAAGTTTGAGTGTTACCACGCACATGGTTTACGAGGAGTATATTGTTGAATAAGATTGTTAAAATGGACGACGGACGTGTACTCAAAGTAAAGGCAAGAATTTCAACCTGACTATGTGACAACGTAAGGCCAAAACCAGAGGCTCAGAAGGCCGAGCCTGTATCATTCACCTGGTTTTGAAGCAAACTTGCCTTTAAGTGATAAACCAACACAATGCTTATCTCAGACAAAATGTTGAACTATGTACCCCTCTGGTAGCCATGTTTTTGGTACATTGGGAAAAATGTCTGGCAATCTGAGTAAATAACCTGTCATACATTATTCCTGTGAATTTTGGTTCAGTTTGCTTCTGTAATTTTAGAGTAAATAGCCAAATTGTGTTTTTCCTATAGGGACTCTAATGTTAAACTTAATGTTCTTCGCTGGTGGCCATGTTTTAAGTGGATTAGGAAAATTTCAGCAATCTTTGTGAAGGACCTTATATACATCATTCCTGTATAATTTGGTTCAGTTTGCTTTGGTAGTTTCAGAAGGCCTAAGGGATGGTCAAAACGTGTTTTTCCCATAGGGTTCAATCCCTGCTGGTGTCCATGTTTTTAGGCAGATCTGAAAAATTTTGGGCAAACTTTGTAAAGGACCTTCCATACATCCTTCCTGTTAAGTTTGCTTTAATTTGCTAAAGTAGCTTCAGAGGAGATAGCCAATATATGTTTTCCCACAGGGTCTAATGTTAAACTATGTCCTGCACTGGCGGCCATGTTATTTGGTGGATCGAAAAAATTTCAGCAAAGTTAAGAAAAGGACCTTCCATACCTTATTCCTCTAAAGTTTGGTTCAATTTGCTTAAGTAGCTTTAGAAGAGATAGCCAATAAATGCTTTTCCCATAGGGTCCCATGTTAAAATATGTTCTGCACTGGCGGCCATGTTTTTTAGTGGATCGGAAAAATTTCGCAATCTACATAAAAGACCATCCATACATTATTCCTGTAAAGTTTGGTTCAATTGTCTTCAGTTGCTTTAAAGATAGCAAATTCATGCTTTTCCCATAGGGTCCCATGTTAAACCATGTTCTGCGCTGGCGGCCATGTTTTTTTGACAAATCCGAAAAATTTCGGCAATCTAAGTAAAGGACCTTCCATATATCATTCCTGTAAAGTTTGGTTCAGTTTTGTTCAGTTGTTTCAGAAGAGAAAGCCAAAATGTGCATTTACCCATAGGGTCCCATGTTAAACTGTGTTCGGCCCTGACGGCCATGTTTTTTGACGGATCAGAAAAATTTCGTCAATCTTTGTGTGTGACCTACCATACATCATTCCTGTAGAGTCTATTTAAAATTAGTCAGTGGTTTCAGAGGAGTTAGTCAAAATGTGAAAAGTTTATGGACGACGACGAAGGACTACGGACACCAAGTGATGGCAAAAGCTCACATGGCCTTTGGCCAGGAGAGCAAAAAATACAAAATCTGTTACTTTTATTAATATTGTCAATGCACAAAATTGCTGTTTTTACAAAAACTCATACCACAGGGTCATCTTGAACTACTTTGTTGTTGTAACTACAAATATGTTGATTCGAAAGGTCATAACTAGGTTTCTATGTCACAATTGAGAATAGAATATTTTTGTGGTAGATCCAGTTTTTTAATTATCTGACAGACACAAAATATGACCTAATATCTGATTTTCATTTGTAGTTTGATGGAAGTCACCTGGTCAGCAGTTCATGATTATCCCCCTGCTTAGTGAAAGCGGTGGGATTAAGTAATGCAGTCCGTCCGTATGTACGTATGATAGCTCTTGAACTATAAGAGATACAAATTTGAAACTTGGCACCATACTAGAGTATGATCTGAAGTACTGCACTGTGGATTCGGAATTGATGTCAAATGCCATAGGGGCAAATAATGGGCGAAAACAAATTTTCTAGATATCCAATAATTGGAGAAATCTCTAAGGCCATTTGGGCTAGAAAGTTGAAACTCAAGAGTTGACTCACATATAATGTAGCAACTTCACAGAGGGTGTCGGAATTTAAGTATGACCCCTCAGGGCATGGCCTCTAGGGGGTCCAAAAAACAAAAAATCGATTCCGCTGTAACACCTTAAATCACAGAAACCTTATAATGAGGGTATAAGTAACACTATGAAAGTTGCCTGTGCCGAAGGTTTCGGAATTGTGAAATTTGCCCACAGGGCGGAAAAATGAGCGAAAATGTTTATCAAGATATCCAGTAATAAGCGAAATCTTCTGAAGTATTCATGTTTGGAAGCTGAAACTTTGTATGCAAGTTCCATTATATGCATCTCATTTACTGATGATAGCGAACTTTTGGTACGACCCCTGGGCGCATGCCCTTAAGGGGCCAAAAAATGTAAAACAATCAGTACTCATCAGAACGACTGGAACTCTACGTATAATTTTGATTTTGTGGTTTATATTTTCATATGGAATTATTGGAATTCCTCTTTGAATCTGTTCTAAGCTTTTAGAATTTAGACCCTGGTGCCAAATTTGGTAAATTTCCTGAAAATTTCAAAGACTAATAATTTTATAAATTCCAACATGAAGTTTTATAATTTAGCAACTTTTTAATGCCATCAGCTAATATGAACACAAGAGGCTCTCAAGAGCCTGTATCACTGACCTGGACCGTGACTGACATAAATAAAAGGCATTTCCAATAGGAAAAACAAAACACAAAATTTAGCAGAATACTTTTTTCCCCTAAATTACAGTGTTCTTGTTTGGTTTCCATGGCAACCGAAAGCTCCACTATCCATTACAACCCCTAACAAAACAACATTCAAAAAAAAATTTGGGCAGGAGTTCCCCTTATAATCAAGGTAATACATATTGCTGAAATTAAAACATTCAGACCACAATTCAAATACAATTCAAAAATTTGGGCAGAGGTTCTAATTGGACTAGTAGTGAGGTTTCTGAGAAGAAGATCTTTGAATGTATATTCCATAGGGTCCAATGTTAAAACTATGTTCCCGCTGGCGGCCATCCTGGATGAGGTACGGACCTGCTAGATACCTTTTTTTAGAAGGGACCATCTAAGGACCATTGTGACTAAGTTTGGTTATAATTGGACTGGTAGTTTCTGAGAAGAAGATCTGAATGTCTTTTCCATAGGGTCCAACCTGCCGGATACCTGTTTTAGAAGGGACCATCTAAGGACCATTGTGGCTTAGTTTAGTTTTAATTGGACTAAAAGTTTCTGAGAACAAGATCTTTGAATGTTTTTTCCATAGGGTCCAATGTTAAAACTATGTTCCCCGCTGGCGGCCATCTTGGATTAGGTACGGACCTGCCGGATACCTTTTTTGGAAGGGACCACCTAAAGACCATTGTGACTAAGTTTGGTTACAATTGGACTCGAAGTTTCTGACAAGAAGATCTTTGAACGTCTTTCCCATGGGGTCCAATGTTAAAACTATGTTTCTGCTGGCGGCCATCTTGGATTAGGTACGGACCTGCAAGATATATTTTTTTAAGGGACCATCTAAGGACCATTGTGACTAAGTTTGGTTATAATTGGACTGGTAGTTTCTGACAAGAAGATCTTTGAATGTCTTTTCCATAGGGTCCAATGTTAAAACTATGGTCCCCGCTGGCGGCCATCTTGGATGAGGTACGGGACTGCCGGATACCTTTTTTGGAAGGGACCTTCTAAAGACCATTGTGACTAATTTTGGTTATAATTTGGCTGGTAGTTTCTGAGAAGAACATCTTTGAATTTGTTTTCCCATAGGGTCCAATGTTAAAACTATGTTCCCCGCTGGCCTGTCGGATACCTTTTTTGGAAGGGACCATCTAAGGACTACTGTGTCCAAGTTTGGTCCCAATTGGCCCAGTAGTTTCAGAGGAGAAGATCTTTGAATGAAAAGTTCAGGACGGACGGACGACGGACGAAGGACGCGGGACGACAGACGCCGGACGCCAAGTGATGGCAAAACTCACCCTGGCATAGCCAGGTGAGCTAACAAGGATTCCAAAAATATGATTCTAATTTTGGCAAATTCCTGGAACTCTCATAGACCAATTACTTTGTGGAATTTTAACTTTTTTGATGCCTTTAAGTTTAAATGATCATTTTCAATGGTCAGATTGCAAAAAACTTTGATTCTAATTTTTGTAAAGTTCCTGAAACTCTCAAAGACCCAATATTTTTTTTTAAATTCTACCTAGCAACCATATCTTTTTCAATTATTTATAGTTATAAAGATGAATTTCAACTGTCAGGTTGCAAGAATCTTTGATTCTAATTTTGGTAAATTTCCTGAAACTCTCAAAGAAAAATTGCTTTTTGGAATTTTACCTAGCAACCATATCTTTTTTTGGTGTCTAATAGTTTTAATCATCATTTTCAATGGTCAGATTGCAAAAACTTTGATTCTTTTTTTGATTCTAATTTTTGTAAAGTTCCTGAAACTCTTAAAGACCCATGAATTTTTGGAATTCTACCTCGCAAACATATCTTTTTTCAAATTATTTAGAATTATAATGATGAATTTCAACTGTCAGATTGCAAGAAACTTTTATTCTAATTTTGGTAAATTTCCTGAAACTCTCAAAGACCAATTACTTTTTGGAATTTTACCTAGCAACCATATCTTTTTTAATGCCTAAAAGTTTTAATGATCATTTTCAATGGTAAGATTGCAAAAAATCTGATTCTAATTTTTTGTAAAGTTCTTGAAACTCTTAAAGACCCATGAATTTTTGGAAGTCTACCTAGCAACCATATCTTTTTCAATTATCTGTAGTAATAAAGATGAATTTCAACTGTCAGGTTGCAAGAATCTTTGATTCTAATTTTGGTAAATTTCCTGAAACTCTCAAAGACTAATTGCTTTTTGGAATTTTACCTAGCAACCATACCTTTTTTGATGCCTAATAGTTTTAATGATCATTGTCAATGGTCAGATTGCAAAAAACTTTGATTCTAATTTTGGTAAATTTCCTGAAACTCTTAAAGACCTGTGATTTTTTGGAATTCTACCTATCAACCATATCTTTTTCAATTATTTAGAATTATAATGATGAATTTCAACTGTAAGGCTGCAAGAAACTTTTATTCGAATTTTGGTAAATTTCCTGAAACTCTCAAAGACCTACTATTTTTTTGGAATTCTACCTAGCAACCATAGCTTTTTCAAACTTTTTCAGTAGTGAAGATCATTTTCAATAAACAGAGTAAAAGAAAACTGATTCTAAATTTGGTAAATTTTCTGAGACTCTCAAAGAACAATTTCTTTTTGGAATTTTACCTAGCAACCATATCTTTTTTGATGCCTTATAGTATCAGTGATCATTTTCAATAGTCAGAATGCAAAAATCTTTGATTCCAAGTTTGGTTAATTTCCTGAAACTCTCAAAGACCCATTATTTTTTGGAATTCCAACAGGCAACCATATCTTTTTAAATTCCTTGCGGCAAAAATGATGATTTTCAGCAGTCAGGTTGCAAAAATTTTTGATTCCAATTTTGATAATTTCCTGAAATCCTGTACTTTTAGAAATTCTACCTAGCAACCATATCTTTTTGGTGTTTTACAGTAACAATGATTGTTTAAACTGAAAGAAATTTTAGTATCAAAACACTTGTCTTTTTTTACAAGGGGAGGGGGTCCAAAAAGGGGATCCCATTCTTTGATTGGCTGTATTTCATTATCCTTGGAGTACCTAAAGATTCCTATTCTTGTGGATTTTTTCTTCATTTTGTTTTCTGTCTTTGGTTTACATTTCTTTGTTTGCCTATGTCAAAACATGGATGACCTACCACTTGCAATGCAGCAAATAATGAACTGTCCTAACCATTTTGGACCATAAAATCAAAATCAAGGTCAAAGCCATACAAAAGACATTCATGCAACTGTCAGACCATCATAATTAATCTAGTACCTCAAGTTATTGAGAAACTGGTCTAATAAAAAAAACTGACATGCTCTCTAGTCAGTGAAATTTTGGTTAAAGTCACGTGACTTTATAAATGTCAAAGTGCACATAGAGCATACAGAATCATGATATGTTGTTCCTAAATCAAATATTTCTTGATAAATACTGAATGTATCAAGAAATACGATGTGCAAATAATACTAAAGAAAAGTTCATGATGAATGCCAGACACCCAGTGATGACATAAATGAAAAGTTTACAATGGATGCCTGACACCAAGTGATGACATGAATGAAAAGTTTACATTGGATGCCAAACACCAAGAGATGACAAAAGTATGCAAGTTATACATGCTATACTTCAAGCAGATTCAAAGGAGTTGCATTTACATCTGACAATCCAATGGATACAGTACAGCCAGAGTCTTACCATGATAAATCAGTGTGATAGAAATATCAACCTAAATTTTTGAATGAATATATCTTTCTTCCTGATTGATCTATTATTTCTTTTGCATGTCATGGTGTAGATTTCATCACTATAAATGCAAAAGAAAGTATGTTGATAGATCAAACATGAAATAAAATATACTCATCTCACTTAGCAGAGTGATATGTCTATCACAGTGATTTATCATGGTAGGTCTCTGGGTGTACTGTAGATCTAAAACAGTATACTTCTTATAATTTTTCAGTACTGGATATTAAAACAAAAGTATTAGCAAAATTTCAACAAAATGAAGAGGACTTACTCTAGTTACAAGAAATCTGGCAGATTCATCTATGTTTATATTTTCTTTTGCTGAGGTTTCAAACCAACCAATGAATCCTTTTTCTTTACAGAACTCATCCATCTGAGAAACATTATTTACTAAACCTTCCTTGGCTTGATCACACTAAAATAGAAAAATATAATCTATACATTTTAGCCGTTGTTTTTTAGTATATAATTACATATTATAATCTGCAGTTAGTTTTATGATCCGTGTATACATAATTTGAATTTATTTGAACTCACTGTGTATTAAACTAATGGGCATCAGTTACGTATACTGTTTAATTGAAATTGTATCTTAAGTGTTGCATTTACGGGTAATACATATCGAGTATGCATTGATAGTATTTTTGATACCTATTAAATATACATTATATGTCAAATGTGTTTATGTCTGAATGCAGCATTAACTTAATAAACAAAAAAAAGTGACCTTGATATAATTTTTGTAAAGAATACCGCTTAAGTGCACGCTAGGGGCCTTCTTGATCTTGCTTGAGGGGCGAATATTGTTCACCTCTAGTGGAAGACCTTCAGGCGACATCAAGATGTAAACAGGAATAAAAGCCCTGTCCTTGATAAACTGGAGTTTTCTATGTATTGTGTGTGTTTTTGTCACATGTACATTCACTCCATATCCTTTCATTTTTCCTACATATATCAATTATGTCTAGAAAAGCATCTCCTAATTTAACTAGAAAAACTCTGACCAAAGCTCACTAATATATTCCCACAGCTTCCCCATTTGCTTCCAGAGGTAAAAAACCAACAAAAAAAAAAATTGAGTCAAATTAAATTTTTAAATAGCTGGTGCAGAATAGAAATATGCACTGAACATTTCGTAAAGGTTTCCATACTTTCATTCAATTTCACAAAGTGGTCTAAGAGGAGATGTCCAAACAAAGTGTGTACCTCTATGGCAAATGCAATAACAAACAGACAAATGAATGAACAAACAAAGGAAGGGACACCATAATCACTATATACCGCCAGTTATAGCTAGGGTATAATAATGGGGGTGGTAAAAGGGGTCCCGAACACCAAAGAACGTGCTTAAAAATTGCCGAAAACGAAACACAAGTGATAAAAATGGCGAATCACGAAACACGGAAAATTGCTGCTCGTAGTTCGACAAAAACTTGAGAAGTCATTATCATTTATGGTAATTCATGCATCCTATCTTAAGTTTTTTTTACCTGAAAGCTTTTAAAATCAATGAAAATCTTTGAAATTTTGCTCTGTGATACTTTCCGGTACCGTTACATTTTTTTTATTGTAACAAGTTCCAATTTTTTTCAGGAAAATGAACATGTAATTGAACAAGCACGAAATATAAAATATCCAAAACGAATCACGAGCTCAAACTATGGACAGAAACGAGGCACGGTGAAATAATGCCAACAGGAAAACACGAGGAATAAAAACACAAAACACAATAAAGGGCTACGCCGAGCGCAGCATGATACGACCGCAGCATGTTGACCACTGAAATTTCAACAAAGGTAGTTTAAAGTGAATGTGGACACAGTAAAGAGCATGACACAATAATTAGATGGACACAAAAAGAAGCTAGACACAGTTATTAGCTAGAAACAAAATAGGGAAAAAACCCTTTTGATTACTTACTGATAAAAAACCGTAAGAGCTATGTAAAATATGTACTATCAACTAAAACTTTACATCCATAGAAATTCAAAGAAAAAAATCCATCGAAATCTGATGAAAAATAAAGATTCGACATATTTAGAAAAATTGCATTTTTGGCCCCTTTGACCCCTTATAGCTCGGAAACGGTAAGACCCACAAAAAATTTGTTGTCATACTACTGAAAGCTTAGATCAAGAGGAATCCAAAGAAAAAAATC
>MJUU01060517.1:36777-68205 GCA_002080025.1 Modiolus philippinarum
ACTTTATTTGCTAACAGAACACATGGGACTGGAGATCCATCGGCTAGTGTTACTTTACTTACTTTATTTGCTAACAGAACACATGGGACTGGAGATCCATCGGCTAATGTTACTTTACTATCTAAATCTGCCTTCCACTTAGTAACTGCCTCAAATGTTGAGGCTCTTGTAACGTCAAATACAATAAAACATCCAACAGCCTCTTTGTAATATACACGGGTCATGTTCCCAAACCGTTCCTGACCTGCAAAAATAAAACTTCACTTTGAACTTTTATGAGATGTTATGGTATATGGGAGATAACTCAATTTAAATACAATAATTTGTCATTTTCATAGATTGTTATGTTTCCTTCTACATAAAACAATACCACAAATGGGCTAATATTTGGGAGGGGTCTAATTTTGCTACATTTGTATGTTCACTGATATGAAAAATCTGCAAAAATATTTTCTCCCAAAAGGAATACTTTAAAAGCTAATAAAATGCAAAAAAGAATACAGGTTTGAGCTATCATTTCTGGAATTTTAATTACCATGAAAATATACCACTTTATACAGAGAACTAAATATAAATTTATCAAGAAATGACAATATTACAAGTATTTAAAATCAAAGCTTGCACAAACATCATACATTAAATTATTATGTTCTGTTATCTCTTTGTGATCAATGTGAACAATTAAAAAATAAATTTTTATTAAAAACTTGGGCAAAAACATGATTATCAATGGTACAGAAATTATACAAATACATATTAGTCATGTGATGTTGTGGTTTTCATACATGTAAACAAAGGCCACACGTTGATCAGATGACATTTTTAAAAGATGACTATTGTTAGGCCAAACAAATTGATGTGTAATGTTATAACTAAAAAATACATATTCACTTCTACTTAAGAAAAAATTAACAGTGGCCATATATCTATATTATTTTTACCACTGGGTGAGGGTGGCACTTTATGGCGAATATCACCATAAAGTGCAAGCATGTGGTAAAAATAATATAAATATATGGCTACTGTTAATTATTTTGATTCTAATAGGACCCTCACAAGGTTCGATTAAAAGAATTCCTCATAGTACACATGGATGAAATGCCATTTTATGTCCCTATTTGGTCTGTGAGGTTGCAAAAACTGATGTTAAACTATCTATGACTTTATCGAAAGTACCGTCATTTGTTTATGATGTTACCCAATGCGAATGAAGGTCATCAATTAGAATATAAATTATTTATCTGCACTGAAGAGATATAAGATGTCAAAAAGGCCATATTCTGAAAGTAAATTTACAATAACTATGGTATTTTGTGATTTATTACAACTGGGTCCCTACCACTGCTAGTATTAGTCAAAAGGGTACTCACCAACCCAGTAGCCAATACTTTGTTGCTTGCCCATAACTGATTTTATATGGAAACTTACAATATATAAATTAGAAAATTTGTTTAAAACTAAGGAGTATCTCCTTCTTGCAAAGCTCTGTCCTTTGCTGATTTTGTCTTTCAATTTAGATCCTTTTGATAAATTGTTCTCTTTTAACTTTTACACATCTTTCAATCAAGTTCAGGATTTCCAATGTTTTGATCTGATCTGCACTGAAGAGACAAAAATTGTCGAAATGGCCATATGTAGAAAGTAAATTTACAGTAACTTTGGTATTTTTTTATGAAAAAAATCCACTTTTTAAAAAAAAAGCATTGTAAATCAAATTTTTCTGTATCATATTCTAATTTGACCCATAAGGCAAAGAGTTTACTGATTAGTTTCCACCATTATTTAGAATTGCTACAAGTCTCTTTGTATTGTTTTTTAATCTACCAAATTTTAAAAAAATCTATCCAAAATAATTTAAAATTTTGTTCAAATTTGCTTACCAAAACAGCAGATTTTTACATGACAAATTTCATTCTTATATGGACGGTGACCCCAATTCTTATTTTTTTTTATGTATGCTCTAATCACAAAGTGCAAATCATGAAAATATCAGAAAATTCTATCTGACAGATTTTAAGGTAGTAGACCTAGGTTAAGGGAGATAAGTCTTTTAATCAGTAAGACGTTTGAAACAGGNTTCAGGCGACATCAAGATGTAGACAGGAATAAAAGCCCTGTCCTTGATAAACTGGAGTTTTCTATGTATTGTGTGTGTTTTTGTCACATGTACATTCACTCCATATCCTTTCATTTTTCCTACATATATCAATTATGTCTAGAAAAGCATCTCCTAATTTAACTAGAAAAACTCTGACCAAAGCTCACTAATATATACCCACAGCTTCCCCATTTGCTTCCAGAGGTAAAAAACCAACAAAAAAAAAAATTGAGTCAAATTAGATTTTTAAATAGGTGGTGCACAATGGAAATATGCCCTGAACATTTCGTAAAGGTTTCAATACTTTCATTCAATTTCACAAAGTGGTCTAAAGAGGAGATGTCCAAACAAAGAGTGTACCTCTATGGCAAATGCAATAACAAACAGACGAATGAATGAACAAACAAAGGAAAGGACACCATAACTATATACCGCCAGCTAAAGCTGGGGTATAATAATGGGGGTGGTAAAAGGGGGTCCCTGACACGAAAGAACGTGCATAAAAATTGCCGAAAAACGAAACACAAGTGATAAAAATGGCGAATTACGAAACACGAAAAATTGCTGCACATAGTGCGACAAAAACTTGACAAGACATTATCATTTATGGTAATTCATGCATCCTATCTTAAGTTTTTTTTACTTGAAAGCTCTTAAAATCAATGAAATCTTTGAAATTTTGCTGTGATACTTTCCAGTACCGTTACATTTTTTTATTGTAACAAGTTCCAATTTTTTACAAGAAAATGAACATGTAATTGAACACGCATGAAATATAAAATATCCAAAACAAATCACGAGCTCAAACTATGGACAGAAACGAGGCCTGGTGAAATAATGCCAACAGGAAAACATGAGAAATAAAAACACAAAACACAAAAACACAAATTTATAAAACGCCAAAAACGTTGCACGAAAATAACCCTTTACCACCCTCAATAATAAACATGATAAAAGAGAATTTGAAATCTTTTTAAACATAATTAAAACAAGAAATGGATGTCGATACATCAAACAAGGTTTTCCTTCACTATTTGAATGGAGAAATAAGTACTTGTTTGAAAAGCTATTTAATTTGAACCTCCTCTATTTATGTGCAATGTATGCCATCACTCTCAAAAATCAATGAAAAGTTATAAAGCATATAGTCAAAACACCTATAAATGAAGTTCAAAGGCGCATAACTCCTGGAAAAATTGTACAATGAAAAATCCTCGACAATATGCACATCTACATTAATGTCCTTGCTACATGCAAAGTTTCATGAAATTCTGTTGAAAAAGTTCAGAGGAGTTTGGTTAACAAACTTATGGCAGCCGCGGTTGTATAAAAATTCAGGGCAAGTGATTTTATTTTTTCTTTTTAAATATTTTTTGTAGTTAATTTTGAAAAAATGATTTGGGTCTATTTCTCTTATTTTTCTAAAACCAAAATTTCATTTGAAAACATTTTTGTGCTGCTTCAATTTTTTCAATAAAGGGCTATGCCAAGCGCAGCATGATACAACTGCAGCATATCGACCACTGAAATTTGAACAAGTGTAATTTAAAGTGAATATTGACACAGTAATTAGACCAACATAATAAGGAGCTCAAACAGTAATTATGAGAACACAAACTAGGGAACATAAAAATTAGCTGTTTTGATCCCTGAAAGCTCGCAAACTATAAAATTTATGCTAAAACTGACAATTACTAATGACAGCTTACATCAAGATGAATCCAGAAAAAAAACAATATTCAGAGTCAATGACCCATGACCAAGAGGTCATAGTATCCATTTCCTTCCAAAATGTTGCAGTTCACGTCATTCTCTATCTGCATACAAAGTTTCATCAAGATCAATCTTCCTTCAAAGTAAACTACCTTCAACCTAAACCTTAACCTGAGAATTACGGAGAGACGGACATATGGAAGGACGGATGTATGGACGGACATTGTACCCAAAAACTATATACCCTCCTACTTAGTAGGAGGGGCATAAAAATCCATTGACATACTACAGAAAGCTGATATCAAGAAAAAATTTAAAGAAAAAAAATCCCATCAAAATCCAGTAAAAACAAAAATTTTACGTGATCTGCACATTTGCAATTTGGCCCTGTTTGGCCCTTCGAATTCAGAGCTTAGAAATTAAATAATTTATCAAAAATCTAATGGTTAAGCCCCATGTTAATCATTATAAGGTATCCATTGAAAAATCTGCATGAAAATCAAGCTAAAACTAAAACTAGAGCTGTCGCCGAATGGCAACTAATTATGCCCCGCTCATTGAACCCTGAATCAATATGGCAAGTGCAAATTTAAGCATGTGTTGACACAGTACAAGTATGGACACAATGATATGCCTCCCCTTTTTCCAAAATATATAAAGAATGTTCTTAGCCCAAAAATCAATTCTATGGGTGCTAACCAATCTTCCTGTAAAGTTTCATCCATTTTGAGGCAATTTGAATTTTCCCGCCTTTTTCCAGTTTCCAAAGCAACGGCAGCCATTTTGAAAATTCTGAGACCCAAAATCATTTCTATGGGTGCTAGACATCCTTCTTGTACTGAGTGAGTTTCATCAAATTTGAAGCTATTTCAATTTTCCCGCCTTTTTTCAGTTTTTATGGCAACCACGGCCATTTTGAATATTCCAAAAGTTATATGTGTGCATATCTGCTTATTGTAAGTTAGATTCCTTTGAAGTAGTTGGAATTTGTTTGCAAACTTTGTAAAAAACATGAATAGTTGTGTTTTTCATTTGTACGGACGGACGGACGGACGAACGAATGGACGAACGGACAAGGGTTTCATTCGTACGGACGGACGGACGGACGAACGAACGGACGGACGGACAAGGGTAAAACAATATGCCCCCCGACTTTTCGTCGCGGGGGCATAAAAATACTTTTTTTTTAAGATTCAGCCCTTTTTGGCCCACTGATCTCATTAGCAGTACATGCGACATGAAATCCCATGATACAATACTGATTGAAAATTTCCTCAGGAGCAGAGTTAAATAAACCCCATAAAAATCTGATAAATAACAAAAATTCTACATCCAGATATGTGAAAGCACCATATTTTGCCCTGTTTGGCCCCTTTTTTATTCACATGAGAAGCCATAAAATCCAACACCAAGCACAGCCTTCCTTTTGTGCCAAGAAACATTGTGTTAAAATTTCATTAATTCTGTCTAATTTTATGGACACATTTTAGGACACACTTTTTACGAACTTCGGTGCTGGCCCAAAAACCCATTTTGTTTGAAAACTTGCAATGTCCAAATTTCTCTCTCTAGCATTGCTCTGTCCTTGCTGATTTTGGCTTATCTATTCAGATCCTATAAATTGGTAATTTGTTTTCGATTTGTAATTTATTTTACACATATTTCGGTTTATGGATTTCCAAATGTTTTGATTTTGATTCTGCAATGAAAACACATGAGTTCTCCAAATGGGAATATTCTATGTTTCTTCGTTTTTTGTTATATGACTTCTTACCATCGTCTAATGCTACTTTACTTACTTTATTTGCTAACAGAACACATGGGACTGGAGATCCATCGGCTAGTGTTACTTTACTATCTAAATCTGCCTTCCATTTGGTAACTGCCTCAAACGTCGAGGCTCTTGTTACATCAAATACAATAAAACATCCAACAGCCTCTTTGTAATATACACGGGTCATGTTCCCAAACCGTTCCTGACCTGTAAAATGGAACTTTTATGAGATTTTATGGTATATGGGAGATAACTCAATTTAAATACAATAATTTACTTGAATTACATCATTCTACATAAAACAATAGCTCAAATGGGCTAATTTTTGGGAGGTATCTAATTTTGCTATTTTCCCTGATATGAAAATTCCATGAAAATATTTTCCCCCGAAAAACTTTTAAGGGAAAAGGAATACTTTAAAAGCTAACAAAATAAAATATGGGTTTGAGCTATCATTTCACCAACTTTAATTGCCATGAAAACATACCACTTCATACAGAGAACTAAATATAAATATTATCAGAAACGCCAATATTACATGTATTTAAATGAAAAGCTTGCACAAACACATGCAGTAGTGAATCATACAATAATTTGTTATGTCAAGAGATCAATTATCTCTTTGTGATCAATGTAAACAATTTAAAAAAATAAATCTTTATTAAAAACTTGGGCAAAAACATGATTATCAATGGTACAGAAATTATACAAATACATATTAGTCATGTGATGTTGTGGTTTTCATACATGTAAACAAAGGCCACAAGTTGATCAGATGACATTTTTAAAAGATGACTATTGTAAGGCCAAACAAATTAATGTGTAATGTTATAACTGAAAAAATACATATTCACTTCTACTTAAGAAAAAATTAACAGTGGCCATATATCTTTATTATTTTTACCACTGGGTGAGGGTGGCACTTTATGGCGAATATCACCATAAAGTGCAAGCATGTGGCAAAAATAATATAAATATATGGCTACTGTTAATTATTTCGATTCTAATAGGACCCTCACAAGTTTCGATTAAAAGAATTCCTCATAGTACACATGGATGAAATGCCATTTTATGCCCCTATTTGGTCAGTGACGTTGCAACAACTGATGTTAAACTATCTATGACTTTATCGAAAGTACCGTCATTTGTATATGATATGTTACCCAAATGAGAATGAATATTAGAATATAAATTATTTATATGCACTGAAAGCTATAAGATATCAAAGTGGCCATTAATGCTGAAAGTAAATTTACAGTAACTACAGTATTTTGTGATTTATTACAACTGGGTCCATACCACTGCTAGTCCACTGTTAGTCCAAAGGGTACTCACCAACCCAGTAGCCAGTATTTCATTGCTCGCCCAAAACAGATTTTATATGGAACATTACAATATATAAATTAGAAAATTTTGTTTAAAACTAAGGAATATCTCCCTTGTAAAAAGCTCTATCCTAAGCTGATTTTGGCTTTCAATTTAGATCCTTTTGATTAAAACTATCTAACACCATTGAAAGTGCAAGATCGAAAAATCTCAGACACCCTAGGGTAAGATTTCAATATTTCTCTGACGAGGCTTGCCCAGTCAGAGAATCATTGAAATCTTAACCCAGGGTGTCTGAGATTTCTAAATCTTGCATTTTCAATGGTGTTAATTTGATTGTTTTTCTCACATTTATAAACAAAATACAAGTTTTTGTTCAACCAGACTATAGTTGGGGATTGCCATGTCTAAGCAACTTACTACAACGTCAATAACGTCATAATGCATTTTCTCACGTGAAATTCTTATCTCACCCATGGGTTGAGACAAGGATATCTCAAACAGCTAAAAATAGGTACTGGCTTGTCTCAAATGTGAGAAATATTGTTCTCTATCAACTTGTACACATCTTTTCAATTAAGTTCAGGATTTCCAATTTTGATTTTATCTGCACTGAAGAGACCTAAGTTATCGAAATGACCATATGTAGAAACTAAATTTACAGTAACTTTGTTATTTTTTTATGAAAAAAATCCACTTTAAAAAAAAAAAACATTGTAAATCAAATTTAATGTATTATATTCTAATTTGACCCATAAGACAAAGAATTTACTGATTGGTTTCTAACATTATTTAGAACTGCTACACGTCTCTCTGTGTTTTTCTTTTTTTTTTTTTTGCATACTCTAAAAACATTTGTTTACTATCAAACACCCATTTACTATATATGTATTGTAAAGTACTTCACCTGGATAGTAAATGTGTGTTTGATAGTAAGTAAAAAGGAATTCACAATTGGAATGTTGCCCAAAACAATTTTCAAATTAGAGGAAATATACCACTTTTATCACAAAACCATGTACAATATTGAACCTTCTCAGCAAACTCCTGTTCCATAAAGGGGAGATAATTAGTATAGAAATAATAGGAAAAAATCATTTTTTCGAGATTTATTAAATATTTTTTTTCATGGAAATATAAGGACAGTATATAAGCTAATAATCTACCAAATTTAAAAAAAAATCTATCCAAAATGTTACTTAAAATTTTGTTCAAATTTGCTTACCAAAACAGCAGATTTTTACATGACAAATTTCATTCTTATATGGATGGTGACCCGTTTTTTTATTTTATGTATGCTCTAATCACAAAGTGCAAATCATGAAAATATCAGAAAATTCTATCTGACAGATTTTAAGGTAGTAGACCTAGGTTAAGGGAGATAAGTCTTTTAATCAGTAAGACGTTTGAAACAGGCAGTTTTATTGATGCTTTGTAAGCATTTATATGAAAAAGAATTAAAATCATCTATGTCACTTAGAAGCTTAGAATATATTTATAAAAAAATGGTTAAAACAAACGTTAAAGTGATTTTTAAGAGTAATGTCCCTTAACCTAGGTCTGCTACCTTATAACCCCATACTACCTTAACTAATACATTTTTTATTCTTGGCCTAAGTGATTGTTACTTGTCACTTTCTGCATTGTGTACCCTACATTTACTGATCAATAATTGACCATTATAAGTATAATGTGACACTAAACATTATTGTAGGTTTCACTTTATACACCTGTAATTAACTAATCCATCACTCACCTGCAATGTCCCATAACTGTAATCTAACAATCGTGTCAGCGTCCCAATTTAATACTTTCAATGCAAAATCTACACCTATCTATATCAATAGTTAAGGTAAATACATATTTCAATGAAAAAAAAAAGGAAAGAAAAAAAATCAACAAGATCTTTCAACATGTTCAATATTGTGCAATTAGTCTGGTAAGAATGATTTTCAGTTTGAGGTTTGGGGTCTAAAATTGAGCATCATTTTTGCCCATCTGACAAAAAATGGAATTCACTATGGGAATTTTGGCAAAATGATTTTGAATGTTGTCTTATAACAGTTAAATTTGATCAAATATGCAACTTTAACCTTTTAAGCAAACTCCTGTTCTATCAAAGAGAGATAATTTGTACAGAAATAATGGGAAAAATCAGTTTTTGCCATTTATTCAAAAATAAGTTTGGTACAACCCAATTTTTTTCATGAAAATCAAAGGCAAGTATAATAGCTTATAATTTACAAACTTTGAAAATTCTATCTGATGTTACTAAATTAAAATAATTTTAATTTAACCAAAATAGCTAATTTTTAAATGACAGATTTTACATTTATATGGCTGGTGAACCCCAATTCCTTTTTCTTTTTTTTTGTATGCCCTTATAACAAAGTGTAAGTCATGAAAATATCTGAAAATTCTAACATAAGTTTTAAGACCCCTATACTACCTTAAAACAAGTTTGGACTCTTTATGAAGAGTAAGTTCCAGGAAACTAACACTTCCTAACTTCTAGCCAAATCATTCAGGATTTTACTTCATAGTAACAAATTCTACAACAATAACATGAAAATTATAAGATTTCGCACATCTCACCAAATAAATTTTCAAATGTTAAAAATACTTCAAATAATTTGGAAATTTATCAAGAAAAGACAAATTTTCACGGTAGAATCTTTATTTATGGGGGGGTTTATATATTGTGGAAGTACTTTTATTCGGGGACATCAATTTTCGTGGTTTTGATAATTATCATCATTTCGTGGGCACTTAAATTCGTGGTTTCGAATTCTATGCATTAAACTCCATGCAAAAAAGACATTTCGTTGGGAAACTAATTTCGTGGTTTAAGCCAACCACGAAATCCACGAAAATTAGAACCCCACGAACATTAGTACTTTCACAGTATGCAATTTTTTTTTCAATCAGCTGCATTCTTCCTATCTTTTCAACCATATTGGCAACATGGATTTTTAAACCATATTAATTGTTACCATACTGCATTCTTTCTAAATATGACCATAGCCTGAAAGGGGTCTGATAGCCACTCAAAGTTTGACATATGATTCGCAAAAACAATCCAGAATAACATGAATTTACAGACTTTAAAATGTTCTGTTAAGTCTCATAACATAATGCCCGAATATTCCTTAGAATCTTCCATATACAAATTTCTTTTTTGTGCAGTTGAATACATACATGTAAGCAGCATAATTTCATAAATGGGGACACCCTTCCAGACTAAACGCAATACTTGTTTCCTAAATGAACTATTACAATATATAATTATGTGTTGTTGATAAAAATTCATACCATAGGATCAAAACTGACAAAAATATTGTCATGATTGGTTTACTGAGAACTTAGTTTACCGAGAACTTCAGTTATACTTGTAGGACATTTGTATTGAAGGATACTGTAGCTCTGTAATGCTGGGAGAAAAATTGATGAACATATCTTTTAATGATACTTGTCTTCCCTGTACCTAATTCTCCAATCACAAGAATCTTGTACAGATGTTCTTTCTTCTCAACAGCTGCTGCCTGTAACAAAAAGGGGAGATAATCAAAATGGGAACTTGTTCTCAACAGCTGCTGCCTGCAACAAAAAGTGCAGATAATCAGAATGGGGACTTGTCCTCAACAGCTGCTGCCTGTAACAAAAAGAAAGATAATCAAAATGGAAACTTGTTCTCAACAGCGGCTGCCTCTAACATAAAGGGGAGATAATCACAATGGCAACTTGATGTTGCCTAAAGCTACAAATGTATAAAGGGGAAAAAAAAATCAAAAATGGGAACCTGTTCTTAAGAGCTGCATTGTGTACTGCCTGAAACCAAAAAGACAGCTTATCAATCAGGACAAGAAGGGAGATAATCAAAAGAATAGAGACTGTTTTCTACAGCTGCTACCTGCACAAAAGGGACATCATGCAAAGTGTGGCTCCTACCTGATTGTAATAAGATAATTCCTTAATGCATGTATTCTTACTTCTGGACAGATGCTAAAGGGTATATTATTAATGGAACTTGTATCAATGTTCTTTGTCTTTAACAGCCATTGCCAGTGATATGTACAAACAGGGAGATATTATAAATCAAAAATGAGGTTGTTTTTTTTTTCATTTAAGGTGGTACGGGGGTCTAAAAATTGTCCGATACAATTTTCTGACATTTTCATGACCTATGCTTTGTTATTAGGACATACAAAAAACTAAATAAAAATTGGGGTTCATCTGAAAATCGGCTATATTTGGTTGAAATGATAGAGGAAATTAGCGAAATTTTATCAAAATTTTTATTTATTTTCACTACGTCAGATAGAATTTTTTAAAATTTAGCAAATTACTATAGAAAATATACTTGCATTCAAATTGCTTGAAAAAAATTTTGGGCTCAACGAAATAATTTTTGAATAAATGGCAAATAACTGATTTTTTGCCCATTATTTCTGTACAAATTATCTCCCCTATGCATGATTTGAACTTGTATAGTGTTCAGCTGTATTAACAAAGCGATAGTCAAAGCTAAAAGCAAAATGTCGACACTGCAGCTCCCTATAATAAAAAAAAAGGGTAAAATCCATGTTCAATTTTGGACACTTTTTTTTTTGGCTGCTGCTGTTTTAGACCGAATTCTTCTGCCTCTATGGTGCAAATATTACCTATTTATCATCAGAGACATATAATTATATAATATTAAATTATATGCCTCTGTTATCGTTTATCTTTTCTGTTTGGACTTTTATTTTATATTTTTTTAATTTTTGCTGTTGCCCAAACTATAAATAGGTAATATTTGCACCCACTGTGTTTGCACCATAGAGGCAGAAGAATTCGGTCTACTGCTGTTTGTGATAAAGACGGGAGATAATCCAAGCAAAAGAACTTGTACAGCCTGTAATAAAAGGCGAGATAATCAAAATGAGAAATATATTATGCAATAAAGTTAATATCTGTGTCTTCACTGAGGAGCAGCACTTTTTTTTGAAAGTTTCTATTACCAACATTCATCCATGCTGTAAACAATACTGCAAATCAAAACAATGCATTGCTATAAAGAATGTTAACAGTTTAGTTGATCTTCTGTAACTTTGCAAATTATATACCACAAAAGTATGCTTTCATGTTAATGGTGTTCTAAACTGATCATCAAATGCAAATGACTACCATAAAATGTAATGTTCAATGTAAAAAAAATCATACACTTTACCGGCAAATAAGAATTCAGGCCAGATGTACACGATGATGAGTCCTCTGATTCCTCTTCCCCTGAATGTACATGCATTTCAAACGATACACCTATTTGTGTTTATGTATTTATTCATGGCAAATGAAAACAAATATTATCTAACTGTCAATGACGCTGCACTTGAATAATAAACATTAGCGTGTAATATCTCATGAATGCCAGATTTAATGAACCATATTTTATGTACAGTGAAATCCTTTTTCTTTTATTTTTTAAACCTCTTCGTGTCAATGATTAGCTTTGTTTGGTCTGCAGCAGCAAAATAGTTAGTGTGTTTTTCTATCTCTGATCATCTTCAAAATAATAAAGAATTACTAAAAAATAAAGAAAAATCTGACCACTGCTTCTGGAAGCATGGAAAAAATAAAATTGCTTAATTAGTCATGCAATACATTATCAAATACACTTCTTTACCATATAAAATTTTAATGCCATTTGACACCCACACTATTTTTTCGAACGTTTGACAGTTCAGTGGTGTGTAAAGTAAAAATTCAAGATTAAATTATTGATGTATAAAATTGCAGGGAGCTTTGGTTGGTAAAATGATCCATCAAAGATCTCATTTAGTTGAATAAAGGAATTTGAAAAATTGATGAAGCTTGTTATTTAGGTTTTATACTAAATTATTCAAATCTTAAAAAATATCGACACAAATGTATACGGAAATTAGATTGGTGACATATTATTATAAAGACCAAAATGTCTTTATTTTAAATATCAATTTTAATATTAAGATGAAAAGTCAAGTTTGCAGATGTTTTTGTTAATTTATTACGCCTTTCCCCCTTTTTTGTCCAAAATACATGTTTGCAAAGTTTCATTGAAATCATAAAGCAATTTTTGGTGACAAACATAAATAATAAAATCGTAAGTTAATTTAAATTCAGTTTCTGCATATGACAATTTTGACAACCTAGGTCTGACTTTTGTTCAGATCAAATATGTCATAACATTGACAATAAGAAGGTCATTTCAAGTTATCATATAACATTGGGCTAATTCTCAAAATATGCACTTTTTTATATAAAAACTAAGTTAATCCCCCAATTTTTTTTCGGATTTTCCTCAATACGAAAAGGAGCTTCCTTTGGTCAAGTCCAACCTTGAGTATCAATATCATTAAAATCCCTGAAGGCAAATACGAAATAGTGTTAACTGTAAAAATATGTATTTTTTTAAATAATAAAGGGCTACGCCGAGCGCAGCATGATACGACCGTAGCATGTCGAACACTGAAACTTGAACGAGTGTAATTCAAATTGAATGAAGACACAGTAAAGAGCTTGATACAGTAATTAAATGGACACCATAAAGAACTATGATGAAAAATAAAAATTTCTATTATTTCTAAAAAAATGCAATTTTGGCCCCTTTCACCCCTTGTAGCTCGGAAAAGGTAGGAGCTACTCAAAATCCGCTGGCATAACTTTGAAAGCTTATATCCTGAAGAATCTTAAGAAAAAAATCCCATCGCAATCCGATGAAAAATAAAAAATTTTGCATATTTTGAAAAATTGCAATTTTGATCCTTTTGACCCCTTGTAGCTCAGAAACGATAAAAGCTACGCTAAATCTGTTGACCTATCACTGAAAGCTTGTATCAAGAGGAATCCAAAGAAAAAAATCTGATCAAAATCCGATGAAAAATAAAGATTTTACATATTTTGAGAAATTGTAATTTTGGCCCCTTTGACCCCTTGTAACTCAGAAACTGTAAGAGCTCACAAAATCTGTTCACATAATATGTAAAGCTTATATCATGACAAATCAAAAGAAAAAAATCTCATTGAAATCTGATGAAAAATTAAAAATTTTATGTAATCTGCATGTTTGCAATTTTTTCCTCGTTTTGACCCTCATAACTCGGAAAGGAAACAAATTATCAAAAATCTCATGGTGCAGCGCTTATTTATTTTTCATAAGAAATACATTGCAAAAAACGACATCAAAATCTGACTAAAAATAAAAAAATAAAAATTTTAAAAATTTGCCCCTTTTGGACCCCATTTAACTCATGAACGGTACATGCGACGTGAAATCCGTTGACATACCACTGATTGGAAACTATCTCACTGAAAGAAACCCCATCAAAATTTGGTAATTAATAAAAATTCTACAGCTAAATAGGTGAGAACACTGAACTTTGCCCTTTTTGGCCCCTATTTTAAAATGGTAGGGGCCATAATGACCCAAACCGATCCACACCTTCCTTTAGTGCCAAGGAACATTGTTTTAAAATTTCATAAGGATTGATCAATTTGAACTTGAGTTATTGGCCAAAACTAAAAGTGTCTACAGACAACGACAACGACGACAGCGCCATACCATTATACGACCACAAAATTTTTGCGGTCGTATAAAAACTGAGTTTTTTTCCCAAAAATCATTTTCTGATTTTTCTCAAAAACACGAGGGAGCTTCCTTTGTTCAAGTCCAAGTTTGGGTATCAAAATCATTTAAATCCATGAAGGCAATCTAAAGTTAATGTACCACTTAGTTTGATTCTCAAAATATGCAATTCCTCAAATAAAACTAAATTTTCCAATTTTTTCTCAAAAATGTAACGGGGCTTCCTTTGGTCAAGTTCAACTTTGAGTACTTTAAAAAAAAAACTACAAAAAATGTGAGCAAAGCTCACTAATATCATACCCCCCACTCCCCCGTTGAAAAAAAAAAACTTATCAAATTTTCAAATAGCTGGTGCACATATTATTGCAATATGTACATGTACTAAACATTCTGTGAAAGTTTCAGAGAATTTCATCAAGTGGTGTAGGAGGAGTTGTCGCAACAAAGTAGGTACCCTACGGCGGACGGACGAATGAACGAACGTACGAACAAACAGATCACTATATACCGCCTGCTAAAGCGTGAAGTATAAAAACCATAAAAATCGGTGAAGGCTATCTTGAGTTATTGTATGACATTGAAAGTGCTAACGGATGGACAGACAGAAGGGCAAATAGGCTGATTACTATTTCATGACAGGGCCCTAAAAAAATTAGGCAGAAGTATTATTCTCCCACTCTAACAATTTTTAATCAGAAATGTGAAGTTCAACAATCATCTGTTTCATGAAATAAAAAAATAATTAATTTCTATAGTTAATTAAATTACCCTTATAATTATCATATTTTGATTTTGTAATATAAAAATATATACTATGGGTGAAAGCTTGCATATTTTTTTGCAGGTTGGGGGATTGGTAGTTGACTTAATTCACAAAATTATAAAATCCCTCCCTTCTGGAATCAATTATTAAATCTTCGATAATTTTTTACTTTTAGCAGTTTATTGTACAACATGTACAATATACTCGCTGAACTATGCAGATAAAAATCAAGACCCACATTTAACCAAGCATGTAAATTGCAGTTGTTAAGTGCACACAGCTGTGATGAAATAGCGCATTTATACAACTAACCGAATTATGTGTAATGAAACTAGAAAAACTGTGAGCTTTGCTCATAAAATATATGCCCCCACTCCCCCTCCCCCCAAAAAAAAGATCAAATCAAAATTTTAAATAGATAGTGTACAATGGCAATGTGTATTGAACATTCTGTGAAAGTTTCATTGATTTTCACCAAGTGGTCTAGGGGTTGTCGCCACAAAGTGTGTACCCTATAGGGCATACAGAATAACGAACAAACGGACACACACCTTTATCCCTATATACTGCCCACTTAAAAGAGGGGTCAACAAAGTTGGATCAATTGGAAATTCACATAAATCTATTTATCCATAAGTGGTATTCATATAGATATTTACCAACATTTTTTGACTAAATTCATCAGAATTGAACAATAGCTAAAGAACAAACTGCAGTGGCTGAAGAACAAGCTGGTCAAAACGTTAAAATATGAGGGTTCCACAGAACACATGAATTTTTATGCACTATATATTTTGCTTGCTCCTACAGAATCAATTAAGGTAGTACAGGAGTTTAAAATTGAGCATGTGACAAAAAATGGAATTCGACTATGGGAATGTTGCGGAACCCATTTGTCTTGTAATAGTTAAGTTTGACAAAATATGCCACTTTTATTGCGTAACCATGCAGAATATCGAACCTTTCAGCTACATGTAACTTCAGTTCAATTAAGGGGAGGTAATTTGTACAGAAATAATAGGAAAAAATGTGTTTTTCGCTATTTATTAAAAAATAAGTTTGGTGACCCACAATTTTTTTTCATGGAAATTGAATGACAGTATATTAGCTATTAATTTACCAATTTTTAAAAAAAATCTATCTGATGTAACTAAAATGATTTAAAATTTTGTTAGAATTTGATAATTTCCCCTATTATTTCAACCAAAATCATGAAAATAGCAGATTTTTACATTTCACATTTCATTCTTATATGGCCGGTGACCCCTTATTTTTATTTTATTTTTCGTATGCTCTTATAACAAAGGGTAAATCATGAAAATATCAGAAAATTCTATCTGACAAAATTTTAGACCCCCGTACCACCATCAGTAAAATCAAATTTTTTAAACATAACAAAGATACATGTATCCTCAAAGTTTGGAAATCTTACTTGCAGTCTGGAGGGAGTTAAAAATTATCAAACCAACCATCAATGCAGGATTACAGCAATGCATGCTAGGTTCAGATAGTTATCACTATGTGTCAAGGGTAGATTAAAATTAGCCCTTAATTTAACTAACATCTAAAGACCTTCTTTTTGATATAAAAATTCCAAGACTATAATGAATTCCTGGAATTAAGTACCAATCTACTAAATAAGCACCTCTGAACCATAATTTTGTTTGAAATATGTACATAATAGCTCCCTAAAGTTCCTGCTATAAAGGTAATTTGACCACACTGCCTATTTGCCCTTTTTTACATGGGTGTCAATAATTGATATAATTATGTTATTTGCAGTAACAATTAATCTAAGGGACATGTAAATAATTTTTTGTCCCCATGAAAATATTTACAATACTTGTGATTTACAAAATAAGCACTCACCTCCAAAGCACGGATCCAGGCAATTTAAAAATGGGTTTCCAATAAAAAGGTAAGGAAATTTCCCTGAGCGGAGGAAGGCTTGAAAATTTTTAGGTTATCTTCTTAGTAAAACACCAGGATATATATTCATTACAAAAACATGATTGCCCCCCAAAAAGGGGTCTATATTCCTACCCCCAGAACTCCCCCTTGGATACGCAATAGGGATTCTCTTCTGTAATTATACTATCAATGAACACTCAACTGATTTTTCAGTCGACCGTAATTGATAGTATAATTACGGAAGTGAATCCCTGTGGATCCGCCAATGCCTCCACCTTTTTTGAACATATGTTTGTGTGAACTTTAAGTGCCTCCTTAATCTCAATTTGTTTATGCACCCTTAGCTCTTACTTGTAATAATATCAGGAATATGGTAATGCAAATGAAAGGCTAACATGCAGTGACATACCCTTTTGCTTCTCCAAACTCACAATTCAAGTATTAATTGTCTTAAATATGGGACTTCTGAGTCCTGTTCATACCAGAAAAGGTTCTATTACTATACAAAAAATCAATACATCATCACATTGAGAGAGAATCATTAATTAATTAACAGTGTTAAGCTATGGGTGATTTACTTGTAGATTTAAGGATGTTCACTCCTCAGGTTTTTGAAAGTGTCTCTGACTTTTGGAATTCTCTTATTTTATCCATCATGGTGCATTAGAAAATTTTGCACACTGACCCCTAATTTTCTTTTCAAAATATGATTGTATACATCTTCAAAAGACTTTTGACAAAATTTGAAGAAATTCTTGATATTCCTTCATTGCATTTTAAAGGTTGATTGCCTTAATGCAAGGTGAATGAAAAGTCAAGAGAAGTTCAGTTTCCCGCCAAAATTTCAGGCTTTTAAATCTCAAAAAGGGCCACACTGACCTATCAATATTTTTTGCTTAAAATAATGTATGATTCATATTCTAATAAATAAAGATGTTAATTTTTAATTCCTGATATAATAAACTTGAGGAGTGACCATCCTTAATCAATTTTCAGCCATTCAGGTCAAATGTTTTTCGTCAAATTTAATTCAGATAAAGAATTGTAATGCGGGAAAAATTATTAGTACACTTCAATTTCATAAATACTTTTGTTTTAAAATGGTATATATTTATTTTCAGGAGGTCGAGAATGCATTCAATGCTTCTTACTGATATTTAAGGCATCATTTCCAACTTCAATAACACAAGTCAGTTCCTACATTTTGTGTATCTTTGAAATCCTGTATTCCTTGGCCTTATGGTATTTCATAGAGGGTAATCCAAAAGTAAGGCCATAATAAAATAATTCCAAGATTCTCATCCATTTTTATCTCAAAAATTTGGGGTGGGTGGAAGAATTTGTGATATATTTTTGCTAAATTTCATGAAAAATGCTATTTTGGAATATGATTTGCCAAAAATCAAAATAAATTTTTTGAGGTGCTAAAATATTGGAGCAGGCAGGGATAACAATCTAGGATATTTTCTAATAAAGCTTAGTGGAACTTTACAGAGGATACTCCAAAAAGTAATGAGTATTTAATTTTTACTACGAAAAGTCCATGAATTATTTTTGAGCAATAAAGCAAAATGATTCATTAATCAGGAAACTTCCTGTACTGTGAATAAAAATTCTTCAAAGCCAAAAAATAAGAGGATATTAAAAATTGATCCTCCTATCTGTTTGAAATCCTTTTATGCCTAACATTGGCTTAATGCTTCTTTTATTCTATGTTAGCTGGTATAATTAAACTGACACAAGAAATAATTCCTTCAAAAGTAACACTTACTCTGAAGAATTCTGTATATAATTTTTTCTATCAATAAATGTCACTTGGGAAGGTAAATTAATTCCTTGGAATTTCAAAAGAACAATCTTTTTATATTTAAAAAATTCCCAGGTCAGAACTAAACAATTATACTGCTGCATTGGACAAGATCAAGGCATAGAATCAGATTTTAGGGATCCCTCAAATGCTACACATAAAATTATAATATTAACAAACAACTGATTGAACTGCAGCGTCTGCTGAATTATTTTAAACCAAGGGGAGATAATTCAATGACTGAAAAAACATATACATGCAAGATCATTCTAATAAGCATGATAAGACGTCTCTTAAACACTTTGTGTCCAAACCTGTCGTAAAATTGCTATACATTCAAAGCTGTTCAAAAATCCTCACTGATGTAAAATAAAATATAGCTGCTTATAGATATTTCTATTTTCAGCTTTTGTATTGTTGATACTGGGTTCATACCTACATGTACATGCGGCCGATTGGGATAAAAAATTCCACATAAAAGACTAACCCATGGTAAAATCAGTATATTTTCAAGCTGGTTGTAATTTTTTCAACTTTTGTTTTGCAAGAACAGTGTGTTTATAAAGGCATTAAGTTATCTAAAGAAAACAAAGTAACCAAGCACCCCCACCAAAAGAAAAAGGCTGCCCTGCCCATTCAAACATTTTTATTATTTTTTTTTCAATGATTCCCCCAATTGATACAGAAGAGTTTATATTCTGCTCCTAAAATCAGCTTTAAAAGTTTGCCAAATACACCATGACCCTGTGTAAGTGAGAAGCTGCTTGATGCTAAAAGGGATAGAATTCGTAAATGTCATTTGGAACCCTTTCAAACTCCCCTCCACAATTAAGCAAGGGGTAGTCTCCTATAAACAATTGTTGAACCATTCACTTCAGTGTGAGAAATAGAGGAAGACCTATAGACAATGTCTATCAAAATTGACCCTGGGGTTCCTTGTTATATTGCATATAGGGATTGTCCTTGACAAGATTACTCTTTCAGAAAATCACTAATTGACTTCAACACAGGTCTTTCACAATCATGACACTTTTCTACAGGTTTATATTCTTGTAGAACTTCTCCCTTTAAAACAAGACAATGCACATGTACATAACATTTTAGTGTCAAACACTATAGTCACAAAAAAATGTGAAGTTCTGTTGAGTGTGTGAAGGAGGTGGTAAAGGGGGGTCCCCAACACAAAAGAACATGCTTAAAAATTGCCGAAAACAAAACATGAGTGATAAAAATGGCCAATCACGAAACACGGAAAATTGCTTCTCGTAGTTCTCTGAAAACTTGAGAAGTCATTATTATTTATGGTAATTCATGCATCTTAACTTAAGTTTTTTTTACCTGAAGGCTCATCAAATCAATGAAAATCTGTGAAATTTTGCTCTGTGATACTTTCCGGTACCGTTACAATTCTAATTGTAACAAGTCCTGTTTTTTTACAGGAAAATGAACACACACAAAATACATGTATAAAATATCCAAAACGAATCACGAGCTCAAAATATGGAAAAAAACGAGGCACGTGAAATAATGCCAACACAAAATCACTAGGAATAAAAACTCAACACACCAGTCTGTGCCAAAAACCTTTTTATTCACTAGCCCTAAGGGGCTAGTAAAGTCCCTTGTTGTACTAGCCCGAACTCAATTTCACTAGCCCTTATAGAAGATTCCATGTTAATAGGGTACAATTTTAACTAGCCCAAGGGGCTAGTGACTTCAAATTTTTACTAGCCCGAGACTGATTTTACTAGTCTTGGGCATAAGCGTTAGTGGCTAAAGGCACAGACTGAAACACAAATACACTAATTTATAAAACGCCAAAAATGTTGCACAAAAATAACCCTTTACCACCCTTGTTGAATATCATAACAAAATGGCAATGAATAGACGGTGTTTAAGACCCCTTAAAACAATCTAGAACATTGTAGATTACATTTCCTGTATCTACATTTTGTTTTGGACACTCACAATTTACCTAACCATTAAAGAGGATATAGAACCAGACTGTTGGAAAGAGGATTACAGACAGAACAATAATACTTATTTTCACCTTTGTTCAGACTAGAATATTAGGGACAGACCATTTAACCTGAAGGGGGGGTTATGGTTTTTTTTCTGGACAGAAATTTTTTTTCGCGCTTCGCGCGAAACAAATTATTTATCTTTTGCAAGCGTATCAACAAAATATTTTTTTTCAAAATTAACATTAATTTTTTGGGCAGAAAGCCTCATTCAGAAATTTTTTTTTCATCATTTTGGCAGCCAAAATATTTTTTTCACATAAAATCAGATCCAAAATATTTTTTTAGAAAAAAACCATAGCCCCCCCCCCCTTCAAGTTAAATGGTCGGTCCCTTATGAAACTTCCTCCCTCCCCTAAAAAAAAATGGTTATCCATTTATATATTTGTATCTATAACTAGAGGCTCAGAGACTGAGCCTGTATATATCACTCACCTGATAAAATGCTTCTATGCCATGCAATAGCATGACCAAACATAGGTAATCAACGATTACAAAGTTCGCCTCGTTATGGCACATTGTCAGAGATGCATGCATATGCAAGTTTTAACCTGGATATGGGATGTTGTCTCCTTGACATTTACCCCATTTCCTTTCTTTTTCATGATCCTTACATGTACAGTGACTGAGATCTGAACTCTTCTGTAAATTTGGATGTAAGTCAATCAAGCAGAAAATATAGGTCAAAGTGACCTAATTTTGCCTGGATGCTGACCTTCCGTCAGAGATGCATGCATATGCAAGGTTACATGATCCTAACATGCATAGTGACTGAGATCAGAATGCGGACCTAAACTTGAATGAAAGTCATTCAAGCAGAAAATATAGGTCAAAATGACCTAATTTTGCCTGGCTGCTCACCTAACATCAGAGACACATGTATATGCCAGGTTACATGATCCTAAACTAGATCTGAACTAGGACAAAAACTTGAATGTAAGTTATTTAAGTGGAAAATATAGGTCAAAGTGACCTAATTTTACCTGGATACTGACCAACCATCAAAGATGCATGCATATGTTATGTTACATGATCCTACCATGTATAGTGATTGAGATCTAAACTCGTAAACTTGAATGCAAGTCGTTCAAGCGGAAAATATAGGTCAAAGTGACCTAATTTTGACTGGATGCTGACCTACCATCAGAGATGCATGCATATGCAAGGTTACACGATCCTATCATGCATAGTAACTGAGATCTGAACTCGGATATAAACTTGAATGTAAGTCGTTCAAGCAGAAATTATAGGTCAAAGTGGCCTAATTTTGCCTGGATGCTGACCTACCATCAGAGATGCATGATATGCAACATTACATGATCCTAGCATGTATAGTGACTGAGATCTGAACTCGGACGTAAACTTGAATGTAAGTCATTCAAGTAAAAATTATAGGTCAAAGAGACCTAATTTTCTTGGAGACTGTGAGATAGCCCAATATGCATCTGTATACAAAGTTTGATGATCCTACCCTTCATATTTACCAAGATATATAATTAAATGTGGACGCAGACGTAGACGCGGACGCCGGGGGTAAACCAATAGTTCCCCTCAACTTCGTTTAGGCGAATTAAAAATGAAGTTTTTTAGCAATTGGGTCTGATGTTTAGCTATGTTCTCCGTTAGCACCCATGTTTTTTGTCTTATCCTATTGAAACAAGTTATTTTTGAAGGGGACATTCTATGCATTTCATTATATTTGCTTAAATATTTTCAGAGAAGATGATGAAAAGGATTGGTTTTCTCATACTGGGCTCCAATGTTAAACTATGTTCTGGAGGCATTGTTTTTTGTCAGATCTAAATGATATGAGAAATACCTCATTCCTGTAAAGTTTGGTTGAATTTGCTTCAGTGGTTTCAGAGGAGAAGATGAAAATGTGATTTTCCCACAGAGTCCAATATTAAACTAAGTTACGTGCTGGCGGCCATGTTTTTATAGGATCCAAACAAAATGAGCAATCTGTGTTGAGGACCTTTAGTACATCATTCCTGTAAAGTTGGGTTGAATTTGCTTCAGCAATTATAGGAGAAGATAATAATAAGATTTTTCCCATAGTGTTAAACCCAAGTTCCACGCAGGCAGCCATGTTTTTGATTGGATCAGAAAGAAATGAGCAATGTAAGTAAAGGACCTCCCATACATCATTCCTATAAAGTTTGGTTGAGTTTTCTTCAGTGGTTTCAGAGAGGAGAAGATGAAAATGTGAAAAGTTAACATAGGGATGACAGACGGATGGACGACAGACTCCAAGTGATGGCAATAGCTCACACTGACCCTTAGGGTTAGGTGAGCTAAAAATGGGGGCGGGGCCTTTTTGGGATGTCGGGGTTAGATGTTGTTAAGGGTAAACATCTAACCTTGGATAAAACATCTAAGCTTGGGATTTGGAAATTTTTATGATTTAAGCCCGGGGATTTCGGGAATTAAATTCATTGGCAATCAGAATTTAAAATTGTTTAAGTTTCTTTGTAGTTCAGGATTCTCGCCCCCTTACAAATGTGAAGTGTGGCAAAAAGTGGACATATTCATCAAAATATCTGAAAGGGAATCATTTATTCTGTTTATTCAAAATCATGTATGATATTATGTAAGACAGTGAAGTTACTTTTCTGTCAATAAATGGGTAATAATATATGCAAATTAGGTACAAATATTCAGGTACAGGTGCTTGAATTTTATTGCGTGCAAATTAAACAAATTAACAGGTTTGATCTCCAACATCTCATAAAGAATGGAAGTTTTTTATTCAAATTCTGAGCAAAATTTGGTTATAAATTAATATAATAAAATATTGATGGTGCATTTAATCATGTTAATGATACCCTTTTTGTACATTTCACAAAATTGCAAAGTTTCAAGGGGCATAACTACAAAATCCCTTGGACCTCTAAACCCAAAATCAAGCTTGACCTGTGTTTTGTGAAAAAGGCACTTGTACCCAAAGTTTTAAAAACAATATTTAACTTTAATCACAATAGCTATCAGTCAGGAAGCCTAAAATTCACAAAACTTCAAAGGTTTCAAGGGGCATGAACCCGATTTGAACCTCAGAACCAAAGTGGAACTTGGGCTGATTCTTGTGGCCACTTCATACATAGAGGTATATATAAAGACCCCCAGGAATGGGTCTGTTTTTTCAGCTGTCAAACATATGAATGGGTAGTATTTATGACACCATGTATATCCATTGGTTGTAAATAAACCACAAATGGCTAGAATCCTTACTGGGTATTTACTGCAAGTATTTATCACAAGTTGATGTTTAAGTCCCATGTAAGTCTCTGCCTACATATTTTTACATTACATTTGTACAAACTAGAGGCTCAGAGACTGAGCCTGTATTGCTCACCTGACAAAATACTTCTCTGCCATGCATGACCAAAAATGATGATTTTTACCAATGGAGGTCTAATGTTCTGCTATGTTTTCCATTAGCACCCGTGTTTTTTGTCCTATTGAAATGAGTAAACTTTGCAAAGGATATTCTATACATCACTCCAATACAGTTTAGTTAAATTTGCTTCAACAGTTTCAGAGAAGACGATGAAAATGTGATTTTTCCCATAAAGTCCAATGTAAAACCTACGTTCTGTGCTGGCCGCCATGTTCTTTTTTTATGTCAAATAAAAACAAAATGAGCAATCTTTGTAAAGGACCTTTAGTACATCATTCTTATAAAGTTGGATTAAAATTGCTACATGTACGTGCAGTCTAACTCGGCTTATAATTTGGTGAATGGTGACTGGGCGTCTGGGCGTATACAGCAGTTTCAGAGAAGATGAAAAGGTGATTTTCCCATAGGGTCCAATTTTTTTCACCTGATCAGAACAGAATGTGCAATCTTTGTAAAGGACCTTTAGTACATCATTCCTGTAAAGTTTGGTTGAATTTGCTTCATCAGTTTCAGAGGAAAAGATTAAAATGTGATTTTCCCATAGTCTCCAATGTTAAACTATGTTCTGTGCTGGCAGCCATATTTTTTATAAGATCAGAACAAAATGAGCAATCATTGTGAAGGACCTTTAGTTCATCATTCCTTTTAAGTTTGGTTGAATTTGCTTCAGCCGTTTCAGAGGAAAAGATGAATATGTGATTTTTTTCCCATAGGGTCCAATGATCAAATGATGATAAACCGAAGTTCTGTGCTGGCCGCCCTGTTTTTTATCGGATCCAAACCAAATGAGCAATCTTTGTAAAGGACCTTCCATACATCATTCCTGTAAAGTTTGGTTGAATTTGCTTCAGCGGTTTCAGATAGGAAGATGAAAATGTGATTTCTCCCATCGGGTCCAATGTTCAACATAAGTTCCGTGCTGGCGGCCATGTTTTTTATCAGTTCAGAATGAAATGAGCAATCCTCATGAAAGACCAATAGTACATCATTCCTGTAAAGTTTGGTTGAATTTACTTCAGTCTGGTTTCAGAGGAGAAGATGAAAATGTGATTTTTCCCATAGGGTTATATATGTTAAACTAGCAGCCATGTTTTTACAGTGGTTTCAGAGAAGATGAAAAGGTGATTTTCCCATAAGGTCCATTTTTTTCATCTGATCAGAACAGAATGTGCAATCTTTGTAAATGACCTTAGGTAAATCATTCCTGTAAAGTTTGGTTGAATTTGCTTCAGCAGATTCAGAGGATATGATTAAAATGTGATTTTCCCATAGGCTCCAATGTTAAACTATATTCCGTGCTGGCAGCCATGTTTTTAATTGGATCGAAACGAAATGAGCAATCCATGTAAAGGACCTTTAGTACATCATTCCTGTAAAGTTTGGTTGAATTTGCTTCATCAGTTTCAGAGGAGAAGATTAAAATGTGATTTTCCCATAGGCTCCAATGTTAAACTATGTTCCATGCTGGCGCCCATGTTTTTTATCGGATTGAAATGAAATGAGCAATCCATGTAAAGGACCTTTAGTACATCATTCCTGTAAAGTTTGGTTTCATTTGCTTCATCAGTTTCAGAGGAGAAGATGAAAATGTGATTTTCCCTTAGGCTCCACATGTTAAACTACTAGTATGTTCCACACTGGCCGCCATGTTTTTTATCCGATTGGAACAAAATGAGCAATTAATCTTAGTAAAGGACCTTCAGTACATCATTCCTGTAAAGTTTGGTTGAATTTGCTTATGTGGTTTCAGAGGAAGAGATGAAAATGTAATTTTCCCATAGTGTTCTATGCTAAACTATATTCGGTGCTGGCGGCCATCTTTTTAATTGGATCAGAAAGAAATGAGCAATCTTTGTAAACCTTTGTAAAGGACCTTCCATACATCATTCCTGTAAAGTTTGGTTGAATTTGCTTAAATGTTTTCAGAGGAAAAGATTAAATGTTATTTTCCCATTGGGTCAAATGTTAAATTATGTTCTGTGCTGGAAGCCATGCTTTTCATCTGATCAGAATAGAATGAGCAATCTTTGTAAAGGCCCTTTAGTACATTGTACATCATTCTTGTAAAGTTTGGTTGAATTTGCTTTAGAGGTTTCAAAGGAGAAGATTAAAATGTGATTTTCCCATTAGCTCCAATGTAAAATTATGTTCTGTGCTGGCGGCCATGTTTTTTATCAGATCTGAATGAAATGAGCAATCTTTGTTAAGGACCTTTCAAGTTCATCATTCCTGTAAAGTTTGTTGAATTTGCTTCTGCCATTTCAGAGGAGCTCCAATGTTAAACTATGTTCTACACTGGCGGCCATGTTTTTTATCCTATCGTAACAAAATGAGCAATTAATCTTAGTAAAGGACCTTCAGCACATCATTCCTGTAAAGTTTGGTTGAATTTGCCTCAGTGGTTTCAGAGGAAAAGATGAAAATGTGATTTTTCCATAGTGTTCAATGTTAAACTATGTTCCATGCTGGCAGCCATGTTTTTTATAAGATCAGAACAAAATTTACAATCTTAGTAAAGGACCTTTAGTACATCCTTCCTGTAAAGTTTGGTTAAATTGGCTTCAATGGTTTAAGAGGAAAAGATGAAAATGTGATTTTTCCCATAGGCTCCAATGTTAAACTATGTTTCACGCTGGCGGTCACGTTTTTATCAGATCAGAACAAAATGAGCAATTAATCTTGGTAAAGGACCTTCAGTACATCATTCCTGAAAAGTCTGGTTGAATTTGCTTCCATGGTTTCAGAAGAAAAGATGAAAATGTGATTTTCCCATAGTGTTCAATGTTAAACTATGTTCCATGCAGGCGGCCATGTTTTTTATAAGAGCAGAACAAAATTAGCAATCTTAGTAAAGGACCATTAGTACACCATTCCTGTCATGCCTGTAAACTTTGGTTGAATTTGCTTCAATGGTTTCAAAAAAAGATGAAAATGTGATTTTTCCCATAGGCTCCAATGTTAAACCTAAGTTCCACACTGGCAGCCAAGTTTTTTATCTGATCGGAATGGAATGAGAAATCTTTTTAAAGAACCTTTCGTACATCATTCCTGTAAAGTTTGGTTTCATTTGATTCAGTGGTTTCAGAGGAGAAGATGAAAATGTGAAAATAACAGACGACGGACACCAAGTGATGGCAAAAGCTCACACTGACCCTCAGGTCAGGTGAGTTAAAAATGTATCTCTTTATCTGTGCTGTTAGAAATTAAGGGAAGTAATAAATTATTTACAAGATATATCTACCTCTTTACCAAAGTCTGACATCGATCTGATTGCAGCTGTTGAAAATGTACAAATAAATATAATGAAATATTAGATTTATATTAATATTGTTATTTTAGATTACTCCTATATATATTTGTTTATTTTGTTTAACTGATATAAAAGTACTTTATCTGATTGATAAAGTTAAACGATACTTTATCCATGTTTAAATAAGTTTTTTTTTTAAAAAAAAAACTTCCATTACCCAAAACATTATCAGATTAAAGGATAACTTATCTTTTTGTGAAAACCCAGTTTATGTGTGATATTTATTATTAGCTTAATTTTATCATACTCATTTTGTGAAACAGACAAAACAAGAGGCTCTCAAGAGCCTGTATCGCTCACCTGGACCATGGCTGACATAGAGAGATGACTGGCATTTCCAATGGGATCTAGAATTCATACTATGTTCCCTGATGAGGCCACCTTGGAGAAAATCTTTGAATGAGTTTTTCCCATATACAGTCCAATGTTAAAACTATGTTCTCTGTTGGAGGCCATCTTGGATTAGACACAGACCTGTCAGATATTATTTTTGGAAGGGACCATCTAAAGACCATTGTAACTAAGTTTGGTTCTAATTTGACTAGTATTTTCTGAGAAGAAGATCTTTGAATGTCTTAATTTTCCCATCATGCCCATAGGGTCCAATGTTTAAACCATGTTCCCCGCTGGAGGCCACCTTGGATAAGGTACAGACCTGTCAGATACTTTTTTGGAAGGGACCGTCTTAGAAGGACCATTGTGACTATATTTGGCTCTAATTGGACTAGTATTTTCTGGGAAGAAGATCTCTGAAAATGTTGTTCAAAGGGTCCAATGTTAAAACTATGTTCCCTGCTGGCAGCCATCTTGGATGGGGTATGAACCTGTCAGATACATGTACCTTTTTTGGAAAGAACCATCTAAAGACTATTTTGACTATACTTGGTTCTAATTGGACTATTAGTTTCTGAGAAGAAGATCTTTTAATATGTTATCCATAGAGTCCAATGTTAAAAAGCATCCTTCTTTATAAGAGAAACCATGTAGAATTACCAACTTCCAAAAAAATCGTCTTCTAAATTTTTGTGTTATTGTCTGAGTGTGATATACGATCTATGTTCAAAGTTTTAAAACTTAAGTTTATATGTGTCATATGCACTTACAATGTAACCATTGAAATATGCAAAGATGTATGCAAAGCAGATGACATCTAAGCTTTTTGTTTGTTAAGCAATCTTTCTTCGTTATATCAGGTAAATTTTGAGCAATCAAAATACAGAACTTTTGGATTTAAACTCTCTTTGTTATAAGCCTGATTTCATTATAAAATGTTCGTAATAAGCCTACAAACAATGACAAACAAACGTTGTTTTAATAATGTTGGGATGTTTATTACTTTGTTATAAGCCTGTTCATTATAAACAAAATCTACTGGTAATCAAGGTGTAATTAAGACTCGTTTATATTAATTAATTATCTCCATCAAAATACGTATGTCTGCGAATATGATGTGAAGTCACATCAAAAATGCTCGGTATCAGTGCTGTGCTTTTGATTCTTCAAACAAGTCAAAGGGGATTGCAGGAGGAACTGTGCACTTAGGGAGTGCACTATCTGTGTATAATACTAAGTAAGTCTATGGTTTAACAGGTTGGGAACACTCTCCCAAACGGGATATTGTAATCCAAACAGGATATTATATCCCGAACGGGTTATTAATTTCATACAGTAATATCACTTATTTTGGATTTTTGATATGACAAATGCGCATGCAAATTGATCAATATCAACAACTTTTGTTTAGGAAGTTTCCTCTCTTGTCTTTGGTTTTAAAGTTTGATCCCGAAGAAAATAGTCATTTTCCGGGGGATCAATCTCAGAAACTGAACAAAAATAAGTAAGATTCCTAAACAAAAGTTGTTTGTATTGATCTAAAAAAGTGCGCATTTGTGTCAAATTGCATGGCTAAAATCCAAAATAAGAGATATTACTGTATGAAATTAATAACCCGTTCTGGATAAAATATCCCGTTTGGGAGAGTGTTCCCAATCTGTTTACATTGTAAGGTTTTCCCCAAGGATAGTTAAAACTCCAACTTAGTTATAACAACAGTGTTTAAATGAAATTTAATTCAACTTGAGTAAGTCTTTTGTGGTATTAATTCATTCATAAAAGTTTGGTTTACGTCCAATAAAATGGGTTAAAATGTGGGACATTTAGTCATGTAGTGTACAGGTACAGGGGCAAACGGACTTCCATTTCACGAAAAAATAATAAATTATTTACATGACAGCTTTGGCAGAACGAAATATTCTTACCATCACAAATGAATAATGGAAGCGATTTTCATGTATAGCTTATTTCCACGGATATCGAATAAAACATCTCTGAATTAATTTGTAAACATTGGTCTTGTGCCTTTTTTTGTCACATGACTTTCATACTTAAGGTGTTCGGAACATTCGGGACTTTATCTCGTTTCAGGCATAAGTCAAGAGAGCACAATGTTTGGAATAGTTATTTCCCCTGAACAATAAATTTGTCGACTGGACAAAACAGTCAAGATTAGTTTAAATACCAAAATATTATAACACTATAATATAGACAACAACGTACCAAATTTTCACAAATAACAAAAATTTTAGTTGACGAAAACAATTAACCTGAAGCACTACAAATAGATTAACTATAGCTCAACAGTGTGAATTAATCACTATATTAACTCGAATAATTCAATCCCTCTCCATATCCGATTCTCTCCTTCTTGTTAAGGATGGTCACTCCTCAGGTTTTTGAAACTGTCTCTGACTTTCGGAATTCTCTTGTTTTATGCATTATTATGCATTAGAAAATTTTGCACACTGACCTCCACTTTTCTTTTCAAAATATGATAGTATACATCTTCAATAGACTTCTGACAAAAATTGATGAAATTCTTGATATACCTTCATCGAATGTCAATGGTTGATTACCTTAATGCAAAGTGAACGATAAGTCTAGAGAAGTTCTGTTTCCCGCCAAAATTTCAGACGTTTAAATCTCAAAAACTACCACACAGACCTATAAGTATTTATGGCTTAAAATGATGTATGATCCATATTCTAATAAATAAGAATAATAATTTTAAATCCTTGATATAATGAACTTGAGGAGTGCTCGTAGTGAGTGGAATATAACGACTAGATTATTCGGGTTGCCACTGTATTGATTTTTTTCGTATAATAGGAGATTTGTTTCCGGAATGAACGCGACTCAAAATTCCTATATGTTGTCAGATTGTCGGATTCCTCTGGTTTTATCCATTCAAAGGCATTATGCTTTTTGAGCATTGACCCCGCTTTTTTACCCATTATTTCAATTAATACATCTTCACGGGTACAATCTGGGACTAATACGTGTTATATTAGTCCAAGGTATAATGTTAATGTTTCATTAAATCCAGTATTTATTACGTCACATTGATTGAAGGTCAAACATGCTATTGTTAAAACCTAAGAAAAATTCAGAGGGGTTCAGTTAATTTCCGCCAAATTAATTTTCAACCACTTCAGTTTCAAAAAGATATCATCCAACTATAAATATTTTTTTAACTAAAATTACTGCTTTTTTCAAATAACTAACAAAATAAACATTTATTTGAAATCTTATTTATTTTCAAAATGGGAAGCGAACCCTCTTAGTTTCGTTTCTGCATATGCGCATTTCCACTTCCATGCAGATCGAATCAAATACATTTGGAAGTCCATTGCAGTCAATGATATTATGAAA
>MJUU01060517.1:91460-105712 GCA_002080025.1 Modiolus philippinarum
TTTTGTACTTTAATGGTGAAAGCACGACTGATAACCGCGATGTATTCCAGTTTCGCTAGAGTACAATCATTTACATACATAATTTAATCTGAAAGAAAATTAAGACCAATAGTGCTTATTGTGATTAAGAAAATGTAATGTACCGAAAAATAATGTGAGATGTCACATCGCAGTTAAACAAAAGATTTCCCGCACATTTTGCAATTCCGGAACTTGCAATTCTCATGCCGGAAGTTAACACGGCAAAAACCGGAACCGGAACTTGCAGTTTTCATAGACTTTAAAATCTCATACGACATCGACATAATCTAAAAACGGGGGACTGTCAATTAAAGTAAGGATATCGTCAATGTACATGTACCTACTATTATAATTGAAAATTGAAAAAAGTTTATCTCTGTTTAGTACAGTCTCAATTTACAGATGGAGAAGGATGATGTTGAATTTGAGACACACGTGGAGGAATATAGTGCTAAAAGTTTTTATGAGCATTACAAAGATGACTTACCACAAATGGTAATGGTAACACAGGGTTACCTTGGCGAAGTTGGATTTGAAACGTTTGATCGTGGACAGGTATGTTGAGGCTTGTTTAGGGTATATTGGGATACGGGATATTTACGACTTTTATTAAAGGAATTGGGACATTAGAGACAAAAAGTACAGGGATATGGAATATTTTGACTATGGGATATTTCAATAGTTATGGGGATATCTTCAATTTTCGAATGATATTTTAGTCCAGACTATGGGATATTTTGATCCCAAGCAAGTCTCTAAGTTGCCAACAATAAAGTTTCCGTTCGTTGACTTGATTTTAAACAGATGGTCTTTAATTAAGTCTATGTTATGCCTGAACTATGCTTTTCATATATTCAAAGTCTACTGATGATTTTCTCTCTCCAATTTTTAGTTGTCAAATGTGTCAAATACTTTTGCATACATTACACGTCCAAATATCGAAGTTAATCTACATTTGGTTTCTGCATATGGCCAATTCTACAACTAATGACTAGACATGACTAAAACATTTGAAGGGCATTAACCGAACATTTATAAATTAGATAGGGAACAAGTAACAAAGAAAAAAAAACTAAATAAAAAGCAAAAACTAGCTAAGGACAGAGCTATGCACTAGACACAACTGGGGCTCAGAGGAGATACTCTTAAGTCACATGTTAATTTTAAGCATACTTTACATACTAGTATTGCAAGTTTCCGAATAGGATTGGTTTTCGTGTCAGTGTCGAAGTACTGACTACTGGGTTGATGAATAACCTCACTGACTAACAGTCCACCAGCAGAGGCGTACAAATTCCCTTAAGTAATTTGTTTTTACTGTAAATTTACTTTCTTCAAATGGCCCTTTCGAGGGCTTATGCCTTGTCAGTGATGATCAAATCATAACATTTAACAATTTTAAAATTAAATGGGCCTTTGAAGCTTCAAAAAATGTACATACTGAAAAGAGGAATGAGTGATTCATTCAATTAAACTGTCGATCAATCAAAAGGTATTTCATGATGACATGTAAGTTTAAGAAAATAGAATTTGTCAGAAATGACAGTAGCATGGTTTATAATAGTAAAATTTTAACGTTGCATGCAGCTTGTAAGTATAGATTACCCTTCAACCTGTCTACATGTACTTGATGATGTTCCTCTGTTCATAGGTTTTCAGAATAGAGACATATTCATCGCAGAAGAGAGTAGTAGCATTGATAATTTCCGGCGAGAAGGGAATGTACGGATTACAGGGAAGACAAATAAGTATACCCGCTGACTATGACGTCAAATTTAATATTATCAAACATGGGAAACCTAAATGTGAGTATAGAAAACCATATTGGAGCTACATCCAAAATAGGTATTAGAAATGATTGAAACATAACAAGAAAATGCAAACTACGATGTCAAATTTAATATTGTCATATTTGGAAACTCAAGGGGTTAGTGAAGAAATAATAACAAAGCTACACTTGAAATTATTATTAGAACTGAAAGTAATAGAAACATTACGAAAAAATGCAATGAACTGTCAGTTGTCGTACAATAACTTAACTTTTAGTACAAAGTCGTCTGTACAATGCCGATTTTCTCCATATATGGCATAGAACATGTAATAATAGTTTCTTGTGTCACTGACAAACAAAGTATTTTTGCTAAAATATAGTGCACTCTGACTGTTTTAGCTATACTTATATCAATTTTATTGACTCAATTTAAGTTAAAAATACATTTTAACATATGGGTATTTTTGGCGAAATTTTGTGATCATATATGGCCGACGACCACCAATATTGTTTCATTACATGGATTTCCACGCAAATATCTCAAAGGACTTTCTGTGACTTTCTAGACTTCTGTACCACCTACAAGGAAATTAAATTTAGAAAATGAAAGATTGACATTTCCATAGAAAAGGGTCACAGGACACCTCATCGTTAAAAAATGTCACAGCGTACCTAAATTCTCGAAAATTAGTAAGTCGAAATTGTCATTTAAAGTTTTGTATTTGCATATTTAATATCATTTTTCCAGTTGGTAAATCTTCTAGCCTCAAGGATATTATTGAACACAAAGATCTTCCATTAGAAGTCCAGTTTGCTGGAAAAGGAGACCAATCAGTAAATATCGGAGGTTCCGAAAGGACAAGTTCATTATTCACACTCCGACTGTTGCATACGTATGAGGATTTCTATCTTTTAGGAAATGCAATTTGCTATGGTAAGTTCCTAGATGTTTTATTTGAGGATTCAATTAAATACGAGCATCGGTGACTGAATTGTTTCTAAAGGTGCATTCAAAAGACCAGTACATTGTGTGTTAAGAATGGCGATCCAGTGCAGTATAGCAAAGGAGCAAATATAGTGTTAGATATAGGTGCAGCGTATGGAAGGGCTTCAAGAAAAATGTCTTATTTCAAGGGTTCGGGATTGTCACACTTACTTTTGTGTATTTTATGGTCGTCTGCTACAGGCAATTCCATTTGTCATTTTTGGCTGCAAAAAAATGTCAATAAAGTATTTGATATCTATAAAAGATGTATCGAGCAATATAACATATGCTGCGTTGACTGAGTCTTTCTGCACTGCCATTGCAAAATATATTTACACTACACCAGTGTGTGAAACTACCAAATTAAAATCAAGCAGACTTGGCGATCATTGTTGCACTCAAAAAAGTCTCTACATATGATAACGCATAGACAGGACTTTCAATAGAAGAATCGGTAAAGATGTAACAAAAAATTGCATAAACTATTGGTGGTTGTTCTATCATCAGAACTTAAAGAGATCTTTTCCATTTCCCTTTACCGCAAAATTTTACTGACTTCCATCGACGAATGTCCTTTTGCTTTTGTATATTTTATCTTGAATGAAATAATTTACATTTTCATATTCTTGACTTATGAAAGAACAAATCGTCTTTTTTTTAGTCTCATGACGATAGCTTATCATTCTACTACTTGCTACTTTTCACCTATAAATAAAAATCGAAAAGATATGGAGTAAATGCATATGAGCAAATGTCTCTACAAATACATGGTAAAACCAATCAATGCAACAACGCTTTTATTGTTGTTATTCGTCCGAAAGTCACCATGAAGCCTGCAGGAATGAGCTTTGTTCATACCTCATGGTATGTTTAAGACGACCCCTATCACCGGTTTGAGCCGAATGTCTTATTTATTGCTTTTGGATGCTACTTCAGCATTCTGCGTCTCTGACTAATACACTAATCACAATTTTTCTTTAAAAAACTTTATATAATTTTGGAAAATGTCCTTAGGTGCTACCTCTGAATAAACATTATTTATGTCCTACAAGCTTTCATATGTTTCATCTACACGATTGATGCTATTGCTTGTCAAATTGCACTTTTGTACACTTAATTCGGTAACTGCGATTATTGATATAGGTATATTTAGTATTTGCTGTGGGAACTCACTCTGGTTATTGTGTAATATATCAATTCTATTTACTATAGTTACCACAATTACAATTATTGCTGATTGTCGAATGGTCCATAATTTCAAAATACTATCGACTGGTCAATAGAACCATCATATAAACTGTTGGTCTGTTAGGGCAAAGCTTTTACCTGACTAGGTAATTAAATTGGAAGAATCAGAACAATGGAGTTACAACGCCGCATTCATGAGAATTTGGAAATGTACTTTAAATTGACATAAAATATACAATATTTGAAGACGAATATTATTTTGTCAATTATATATAGGTACAATAACTGTTAGTTTCAAAAATTATCTACGTGTACTTTTAAAAATTTGTCTTATTTTGATTTCAGGGAATTTGTACGGAACAGTAACAGCCGTTCCGGCATACTTACCAGATCTTCGATTTTCCATTGTCAAATCAATCAAAGGATATACAGACGAACAGTACAAAAATTTCCTATCTGTGACTGACCAGTTTGTGAAGGAACATATCCGTTTTGATCCAACTTTTGGGAATACAGGTAAATTGATAAAAAAGAAATATTTTCACCCGACTCTAGTCCGAAAGTTGAATGTAAGGTCTAATTATTTGTGGATGCCTTCACTGGCAACGAATCCCATCGAAAGTTGACCTGATATTAGAAAAAAGCAACGGAGAGAAACCCTAACAAAAAAAAAAGCAGTGACATCAGATAACTCGGAAGAAAATGCATTTCCTGCTCCATACACATCTCCTGTCAAACTGTCAGCTAGAGAGTCCAGAGTAAAGTAAAAATCGATAATATCCAATCCCTAAAGACGTAAAATCTAGCTGAAATTAATGGCAGAATGAATTGTAATTCACTTCAGTATTGTCCAAATTGCTTTAAGGTTTTACCGTTTTAGTCTTTAGACAAGGCGTTTAAGGTTTTAGCTAGCATTTGGACCAGGCGTATCAGGTTTTAATTAGCCTTTAGACAAGACGAACTAAACATTTAGCCATTTCGACAATTTTTTTTATACATGTATCACAGGAGAAAAATCATTAACTTTCAAGAAAAAAAAATCCATTGTTTGAGAAGTTAAGAATGCAAATAAATACCTTAACAGATCTCAAGATTGCTATTTCTACAACTTGTGTCTTTTCATTGTCAATAAAAATCAAACATTTTAAGAATAAAATGATGGAAAGCTAAAGAACAATACCCGAAACGGCTTCAGCAAGGGACGTCGATTTGAATGATTAATTTTAAAGACAAATTTTAAGTAATACGTTTTACTGGATTTTTTACAAAAGGATATTTTGTTTCAGATATTGCTTTGTATTCCCATGACAAAGCACACGAGGACGAGAGTTACTCTTATATATCACCATGCGAGTACTACAATATAGAAGAGATCCTACGAACGAACAAACCACAACCTACTAAGCAGAGTAAAAAAGAAGGTGGAAATGTTTACGAGGTGTTCCGAATGTCAACAGTGTCGCTTACGAGCCAAACAAATCAAGCCTACGACACAATGATCATTGGTAAATCTAATGACACAAAGCTAGATGATGCCCAAATTCAAGATGTAAGAAAATCATTGAGACCGGTGGATACTGGTGGAGCTACAAAAACGACACCTGATGCTGATATAAAACCGGAGCACACTACAAAAGAGAATGTAAAACGATTAACAAAAGCTAAAAGTGAAGATCACGGTACTGCTTATAACGAAAAGGGACAAACGAAGGCACCACCAATTCCGTCAAAACCAAGCACTGCAGTTTCCAAACTAGCAAGAACCTTTGAGCAAGAGTCGAAAACCCCACCAGCAATACCGAAAAGGCAGTCACTTATTCAGGCTGAACCAGAAGCTTATGAGACCAAAGTCAGTGCTCCACCTCCGAAGAGCGATCCTGTTAATGTAGGCAGAGCCATACCGCTGCCCGTTCAGCCTGTGACAGCTAATATGACAAGTCAGACAACTGAAATATCGTCTGGAACTCAACAGCCTGTCTTATCAAGTAATGTTCAACCGAGGGTCCAATCAGAATCGGCGATAGATGTGTCGTCTTTAACTATGGAGGATGTCAGCGATTGGTTAAAGAAATTGAAACTTGAGAAATATGCTGACATTTTTCTGGAAAATCAAGTTGACGGATGTTTGCTGATGGAACTTGATAAGCAGATGTTGAAAGAGGATTTCCAAATGAGAGACTTTGAAATAATGAAACTTATGAAATTTGCAAAATCTGGATACGTCCCAAAATCAAGGGGATCAAATCAGTAAGAGAAAAGTAGACGCCGATTAACATGTATACAAATTACTGGACTGCACTTTAAATTCATGTACATGTACACCACTACACTTGATTTATGTTTTAGTATGCTATTGTATTTCTGTCCACTCAAGGATGTTCGCTGGTCAGTAAATAAATTCCAAATAAATGACAATTTTGGTAGAAATTAAAAAAAAGTAATCAAGCAAAAGAAAAAAAAATATCTACAAGTTGCTGAACTCTTTTGGGAGATATATTTGATTTAACATTTGACAGGAACTGAACTCCCCTGAAATTTTGACTTACTTGACTTAAGCCTCCTCGCTCGACGGACAGCGTTTCTTCACCTTTTTCGGTCATTTGATAGTTGGTGTACTGTATTCCAAATATGTTATTTCTCACCAATTTCCTTCTCCGGTAATCTCCTCCATGTTATTCTTTGTCTTCTTTATTTCATTTTTCCTTGGGTGTCCATTGAAGGGCTTGGCAAGTGATGTTGGTTATGCCTTTTTGTAGGATTTTACTCATCCATTTCTTCTTTCTGTTTGATATTTGATTTGACAACCACATCTCAAGGATGTTTCTCTGATATTTGTTTATGAAATGCTTGTTTCGTCTGGTTGGCAACCGAAAGTCTCCATTTTCTGAGCCATAAAGCAGGCCTGATTTCACGTTGCCGTTGGAAGTTCTAAACTTGGTCTTTATTGTTATGACTCTTGATTTCCATACTTTCCGAAGCATGGCAAAGGCTGTGTAGGCTTTAGAGATTCGTGCTCTTACATCTTACTCTGTGACCTCCAGGTTGATATTACGTTTTCTAGCTGGTTCTGCCAATGTCCAATTTGTTTCTATATTGTTGGTATTGTTTGTGTATAGTGTCATAACCTTTTGTTTTTTTTATTTCTTTGCTGATTGGAAGTCCTATGTTGGATGCCTTCTCTACAATTATTGATGTTTCCTTTTGCATCTGTTCATGTGTGTGTGTGTGTGTGTGTGTGTGTGTGTGTGTGTGTTTTGAGAGCAAGATCATCAGCAAAATCTAGATCATCAAGTTAGTTCATCATATTCTACAGAATTCAGTTTCTCTTTCCCGATAATATGATTCCTTTATGATCAATGCAAAGATAAAAGAAAACGGAAAATAAACAGCCCCGTCTAGCACATGTTTTCAAACTTTTCTCTAGTGTCCTCTGCATGTATCACCCGACTTTTTATTCCTAAATAGATATTTCTTATAATTGCAGATAACTATTGGGTATTCAATTGTGATTAAGTAGTTTCCAAAGAATGCCTCTATCTAGGTTGTCAAATTATTTTTCTAAGGTTGATCCATTCAACTGACTGTTCTATAAACATTTGTCAGGTGGTTACTTGGTCTATGCATTTTTTATCGTCAAAATCATACTTGTTGGTCACACAGTTTTTGTCTGAATTTTTATATGCAAAATAAATGTTTATTCATGTCTGATTATGCCCAGATAAGTTTGATTCAATAAAAGTTTGCCAGAATACCCCAAAGCATGTATAGCATGAAATAATGTAAAACAGGGAACCATGAGCAAATAAATTAGAATTGCTTTTAAATGGATAAAACCAGCAAACATCCTCAAGCAATCACAATGTACGTACAATGTGCCATAAAACTAAATTGTACTTTTTTATATTGTCGCCATCGGAAAGCATTTTTGTGTTTAGTAACGAAAAAGGCAAATATTGCACTGAAAATAGCTTTCACAAAGGCTATACTACTTCCCATTGTTTCACAAACAGTTTGTCAAATTCTATTATTTTTATAATTTTTGAATTATTTTCGGAATAATTTCACCGTATTCGACCCAATAAGCGCCCAGGGCGCTTAAAAACTTCAAAAAGGGGCCCTTAATTGAATCGACAAAACCGTAATTTATGCATTACCGCTACCATCATTGTTATTAAGTTCTATAATGCGTCTTTAACTTCCGGTTGTTAAAATCGCGGTGAAACGAGAAAGTAATAGTAATCAATCAAGCGAATTCGGTATAAATAAATAGATACTCAGGAGTCGTGTGGGGTATGTAAACATGCTGTTTCTTAAAATTACGGCGATAATATACCTGTTCAAAACTCGTACATAGGCAAATAAACGTAAGTCAACAAAAACAAAAGAGATACTATTTTCAAGACAAAATTTTAACGTCTTTCTTCTGAGAAAAAAGACAAGAACGATAAAAAAAATAGACATGTTTATACATTGGGGTGAAGCCATATCAGGAATAAATGTTCCACATCAGGAATTCATCTCTTATTTCATGTTATTTTCGCACTAATCACTTTATATCTACCTTTTCCAAGCCTGCAATGCACCTGTGTTGTATTTTTGGCAACAGTTTCAGTTAATTTTTTTGGATTTAAGAATGAGTAACAGCACTAAAATGGATGAAACATTCATGTATTTTTTGGTTTTTAAATCAATTAAGCATCCTTGAAATCAGGCAATGATGTCGGTTATCCTAATGAATCCTTATGAAAGAAATGTCTACCAGTGTCAGGAAATCCTCTCGGATGAATAACATCGGATCATATAGGAAAAAACGTAGAAAAGTATCACATGTTACTAATATAAGTTTTCGTAGATAATCCAAATAATATTCAAGCCTACTAACCCCTTAATCAGAATGTCCCTTTGCTGGAATTTGAAATTTGTTTGCATGTAGTAATGACAGTGTTTGATTGTAAATAGGGTGATCTTATCTGATTCAAATCAATACTATTACAAGACATATACATTGTTGAAGGTCTCATGAGGACTTCAAGATGAAGAACAACAATAAAAACGTTGCTTCATTGCTTTGTTTTACCTTGTTTTTGTAGGGACTTTGTCTCATGTGCATTTGCGCCATAATATTTTAGTGTTAATATACATGGTTTCACAATAGATGAGAAAGCCAACTTTTTTATACACAATTGAAATTTAAAGTAGTAAACCTAGATTAAGGTAGATATATGTTTAAATCATTATGGCCTTTTCAAACATTCAGTTCATCCATGCTTTTTAAGCATTACTGTGATAAAGAATAAAAATCATCAATGTTACCTAGAAGCTTAGAATATAAGTGAATGTAATGAGTAATTGTCCTTAACCAAGCATTGAATTAGCGTAGAAATATGTATCAAACATATAAGTGAGTGTAATGAGTTATGTCCCTTAACCTAGGTCTACCTTCTTAAAATAACAAATCTTCTATATATATATTCTATATATATTCTATATATAAGGGCATTAAACATCTTTTTCCTGCATAATGTAAATAGGTATTTCGCTAATCACTGAAATTCTGACAGTTGTATTCATCATAGAAAATTAAGCATTAAATGTAAAACTATTTATAGCTTATTAAATTAGCTTTGTATAAAAAACACTTTGGTAATCTACATAAAATTACATGTCATATAACATACATGGAACAGTATTTGTTAAGAAATTAAATTGAGGACACAACATTCGATAAAATTTTTTGTTATTTTTTGAAACTTAAAATGATGGAAATCTATTGTTTGTCTTTGCTCCTCTGTCACTCTAATAAAATACCTGCGGTCATAACAATATTTGGTATGGGGCACCACAATAAGTAACAAAAAATCTAGTTTCTGCATATGCGCATTTGTCTCTCAAATGTCTCTCCAGTGCAGATCAAAACAAAACATTTGGAAATCCATAAACCGAAAAATGTGTAAAACGCGATTGAGAACACATAACCAAAAGGATCAAAATAGAAAAGCCAAAAATCAGCTTAGGACAGAGCCATGCAAGAGTGAGATACTCCTTAGTTTTGAACAAAAATTTCTTAAATTGAAATATTTGCAAGTTTCAAATTAAATCGGTTTTTGGGACTGGCTACTGGGTTGGTGAATACCATCGGGAATAAGTTGATTGGTTTGTTGACCTTTTTATCGTCGTCTTAGAGGCAATGGATGATTAGCCAATAACCGACTTTTTCCCGTTCTTTTTAAATTTTTATTCAGGGGGAGGTAACATTATCGAAATCTATACCACGTGACACTCGACAAGACGTCACATTTACCTATGAAACCCTTAGAAAACAACGACAGTATATACCGAAGGAACAAACGATTGGTTATTATAATCAAAGCTCCGATGGAGCTGAATCTCGAAGTCTTGAAAATCTACACGTGGCAAAGCTTCGTAGTCATCCAAAGAACTGCTGTATACGTCTGCATTTATTAAGTTATTCCATAATACGTGAAAATAATCGGATTCAGTGTGATTTCGCATGTCGATTTCATTGCTATAAACATATGCAATACACTCTCACAGGTAAACAAATGTTATTTTCATCTTTGATAAATTACTGCGCGACAGGTTCGTTCAGCCGAGACGCTATATAAAAAACGAGTAATTTGATAAACATGCATATTGTTTTCAATTTAACATAACAACACCGTATTCAACTCAGGAAAATGAAGAAATAGAACCTTAAAAACACAATATATACGATTTTGAAAGAAAGTAGCGCACTAAATTTTATCGGAAGCACGAAGATCATCTTTTAGAGCTGTTAATAGGCTTGAAGCCTCACGTGATTTTTTCTTTCATTTTAACATCTCTCATGGCTTCGAGATAAAAATCGATGTCCAAAGACGTGGCCAAAACGAGAGGGAAGAAAAACAATGACGTTAGACAGCTACAAAACGCAGAAAGATGTCCAAAGACATGGCCAAAACAAGATGGCAGAAAAACAATGACGTAAGATAGCTACAAAACGCAGAAAGATGTCCAAAGACGTAGCCAAAACAAGATGGCAGAAAAACAATGACGTTAGACAGCAATAAAACGCAGAAATAAAAACACAACATTCCAAACCAAGGCACACAAAGTATGAATTCCAATAAAACCGAGAGTGGCATCAGGTGCTCCGAAAGTGTAAGCATGTCCTGACTTGCCAACAGCACCCATCATACTGTTAGTGAGGCATATAAGGTTTTGGTTCAGTTTCTGATTGGTAAATTATTTTTCAACCCTGAGACAAAACCAACTATAATGGTGAATGAAAAGATATGGAGTAAATGCACATGAGACAAAGTCTCTACAAATACATGGTAAAAAAACAAGCAAAGGAACAACGCTTTTATTGTTGTTCTTCATCTTGAAGTCACCATAAGGCCTTCAACAATTAGCTATGCTCATACCTCATAGTAAGTTCAAGACGGCCCCTAGCACCGGTTTGAGTGGAATTCTTTGCCAATTGTCGATGGCTTCAATGGTCATGGGTGCGGGATTGTCAATAAATATTAATTAAACTGGCAAAGTGTTCTTACAATTACTGTCATCCGTTGCCCGACAAAAGCACTAGTGTCTTAAGCTAGTGGACGACTACAACATATAGACAAACACAGGGCACTCATCAAGTCGAATGTAAGAAAACTTGGCGTTATAAAATAGTGAGATGTGGGCACTATAAACAGGCGGCCAGAATAACATTTCGAAATTACAAAAATAAATGCCAAAATTTGAAAGTATGAATATTATATCCATATGAGAAATTCTCTCACGCACAAGTACACAAGTCTAAATCCACAGTACGTGTTTTTACTGTCGCCTTCAAACAGTGCCAAGGTAAATATTTGTAGCTATGTAAATATCTTTACCAGAATGCATCGGTATCACAAACATCAGAAACAAAGACAAAACGAAAATGTTACAGTATGAAATACAAGACAATACAAAAAGCTAAAGCACTGACAGTGTGAATCCTATAAAAGCGAGAGTGACATCAGGTGTTCCAGAAGCGTAAGCATGTCCTGCTCTTTTAACAGTACCCGTCACGCTATCAATCCCGGATAAAGTCAAGATCTGTTCAGTCAAATTCGGAAAGACGGGAATCTAGCTGAAAAATGTCCGTTTCGCACGTCGCTATGGTGACGGCCACAGAATTTCTGAGGAACGAGAGTAACATAGGCCACCGAATCAATCCCTTACAGACTACATGCTTGATAAAGACGGATAAATTTTGACATGCAAACTCCATAGGCTGGAAAGGTAGGTATATTACTACTATGAAAGGGGAAATTCACAATTGGGAAGTTAAAAACATCACGCTGGTCATATAGCTTAGATTTCAAACGTCCACCTTCTTACAATATACAACAAAAGATCAAGATGAGAAACTGAAGAAAGTGAATCAGTAAAAAAGCAACAAATAGACAAATAAAAGATCATAGTATTGAAGTATACTCACCAAAGATGTATTTTGAAACAGAACATGTAAGGAGAAAATACGTTTTACATATTGGTTACTTTACGTTGGAAATAATCGAGTTTGTCAAATTCGAGATCTCCGTGATAATTGGCAAATGGATCATTAAGAATATTATATATTTTAGTGGTACGTTATATCGCTACTTTTTCATGTATAAAAAGCCATATTTCAACCAAAAAAATATCATGAATAGAAAAACAAAAACGAAAACATTGACGTTTAAATGAATATGATCAAGTAAAAGTGCAAAGACTTGGATGCAAAAAAAATGTCTTTCAGACTTAAAACTCAACTCTCTTCTTTTTGTGGCTCCTTCATTCTTCCTTCAATCCTACAGTGTCGTACAAGTTGGAGATGAATATGTTATATGCTTTTCAATGTGTACGAAACCACACATGTATGGCAACGAATTTAAGGAGGTAGATCTAGGTTAAGGGACAACTCTTACAAATCACTTCTATGTTTGCTTAAATGATTTTCTTAAATATTAGTAACGTAGATGATTTTAATTCGGGTCTTCTTTTAAGAGTGTGGTCATGGTGTTAATGGTCTACCTGTATTGGGTTTCCTCCATATATTTATTATACATTATGGAAACAGGACAGATAAACGGAAGGTTCGGATGCCCATAAACTGATTTAACCCTACCGCTAGCATTTGCTGGTGGCGCTACCTAGTCCGGCTGTCCAGAGTTCCCATCGTTGTTAACGTTTGTCTTTTGTCTTATTTGTGTTTTTCCTATGTACATGTAGTTCCCAGACAGATTGTTGCAATTTATAATTTTTAACCATTTTTTAGATGTTTCCTGTTATCCATTTCATCTAGTACCTTTAATAAATGGATATGACCTTTTTTTCATTTTACAAACGTGAATCACATTTAATACTGTAAATTAAGCAAAGGACCACAACGAATCCTAAAATTAATTCAAGCTTTAACACTGATTGAGCAAATTGACCAGATTCGTTATCTCAATTGATTATCCATTTCTCACTTCTGAACAGAGCCTGGGTACTGGCTGACCATTATGGAACCAATGTATTTTTATGTAATTATCAACAAGAATTTTTTTGGTGTTACACTATGATTTTGGGTGTTAACACAGACATTTCCGGTGATTAAACCAACATTTTAGCTAATCATACTGCGGGAAATGTCAGATTCAAATTTTATATAAGTGAAATGTCCTGTGTGTACTTCAAGCTGCCTAAATAATTGAAAAAGTTTCTTCTATAAATACACATAACTAAAGTTTGATTATATGAAAACTGCACAATTAAAACAAAATGTAGAAGTTAGTTTCTGAGTATTCCAAACCTGTTTCTGAACAGTATCTGTTTATGTTTAAATACATAAGTAAATAACATTTACATTGACAACTAAACCGCAATTACTCAAAGTTTAGCATCACATTTCTACGACTCTTAGAAGTCAACATGGCCTTGGGATTCCTGGCATGAAAAGTATAGGCAATGAATTTCAATTTATTATTCGTTGAGTCCACGATAAAGTCGAAACGTGGAGGGCGTAGTCTAAGGTATGGCGATTCCGGTGAAGGGGTTCAAATGCAAAATTGTTTTAAGTTTTTTTTTAAACATTAATCACTCTCAGTAGTCCATTGATATTTTGTATGCAGTTGCATTAACCTCGGTACAGATCTTTAAGGGGCAAAATTGTTTTAAGTTTTTTTTTCACATTAATCACTCTCAGTAGTCCATTGATATTTTGTATGCAGTAAGAGTTGCATTAACCTCGGTACAGATCTGTAAGGGGCCTGAATGGGGGGGGGG
>MJUU01060517.1:106115-122295 GCA_002080025.1 Modiolus philippinarum
AATAACAAATGCATGGTGAATACTTCCTAAATGTGTATGTGGTAATACCAGCAACATACCTGACATAAATTTTTGAAAAGTAAGATGGTAATGCATTGCAAGACTGGAATATATATATGCCTATAAATACAAAATTATCTCTGAGGGTGACAGAGATGGTGAAGACTGGCATGAATAAATAATTACTACTACTTGTAAAAAGGATACATTTCACTTTTTTTAAAATAATTATTATTAACTACAATTTTTACATTTTTATATATTGTAGAGAGGAAGAGTATGCTCACATTCTAGACCACATTCAACTGCAAATATTATTTACAAAGAAAAAGAAAAACAAATAATAATAATAGGGTACACACATCGCACTGTCCAAATTAAATCAACCAGATAAAGTTATGCACTGACCCACCCACTCGTGTACTCTAATCTCTTTCACACACTCATTCCCCTTGCAATATACTTTTGAAGTATGTTACTAGTTCAATTCAATATTGAGGACCAGGGGTTCCAGCAAATATCTGCCTTTAGAATCTCTTTATTTTTATAAAAGATGTTTTTTTCTATTAAAAGATTTGCTTTTAAATAATTTTTAAGCCCTGCAATATTAATCTGGTTTCTGGACAGCTTTGTCCTATATATATAGAATTTGCATAGCAAATATATTAGATTTTTGACATAATTTGTTTCTTGATTTTCTAGCAAACCAAATAAATGGTTTCTAAATCTATTGGGAGAATTACTTCTGTATTTTCAAAAATCCACTTATTTAAGTTTGACCATAATTGATTTGTCTTATCACATGTCCAAAATATATGCTCAATTGTTTCAACTTGAGATGAGCAAAAGCTACATTTATTACTCGATATTATATTTATTCTAAACAAAAAATCATTTGTTCCTAAAATTCTATGGATAATTCTATACTGTAACCATTGCAATTTAGAGCTATTTGTTGTCTTGAATGGTAAAGCATGTATATGCTTCCAGTTATAATTTTTATTTAATTTTTCTGACCATTGTTTTTCACAATTAGGGGTGATAATGTGACTGATTAACACATTATACATATCTTTCGATCCTTTGGGAGACTTAAAAAATATGTTTACATTATTTGGTACCAGGGGACCATGTAATTTTTCCAAATCATTTTCAGAAAGATTAAGTGTTTTTAAATATTCTTTTATCGCTGAAATTATCCCTCGGTAATGTAAGAAATTTGTGTTAATTCGGTACGTCTCTTGAAATTTAGAAAATGTCATTAAATCTCCAGTTTCGTCAATCAAATCATTTATTAGCCAAATACCTTCATTTGACCAATCCTTGTACCATACATCATGATTACCTATCTGTATTTGTTTATTTTTCCAAATAGTAGTTAGTGCCACATTACTTTTATTTGTAAAGGTCTCCTTTTTCTGCAGATCATTCCAAGCAGTAAACACCTCATCCCAAAATGGATTTTTAAGTTTCTTAAAAGGACCTACGTATGATAAGCTTTTTATACTGATATTTTCAGAGAAGAAAAATAATTTTGATAACTTTGTGTTGTCATTTAATATTCTCCTTATCCATGTTAATTTTAAGCCTTTAATGTACATCTCAATATTTAACATTTTTAAACCCCCTAGACTATATGGTTGACAGAGAATTTCTCTCTTGACCTTGTCAGGCTTACCATCCCATATGAAGAAATATATTTTACCCATCAATTCTTTCAACAACTTGTCATTTAGGCAAGGTATTGTAAGGAATAAATGGTTTAATTTTGAAATTACCAAAGTTTTAATGACTGTTATTTTTCCAATTGGAGACAATATTTGATTAAACCATTGTCTAAAAATATTTTCAATTTCTTTAATTTTTGGAATATAATTTAAGATTTCCATCTCATTAAGATCCACAGAAAATTTAACTCCCAATAAAGTAAATCTGCTGGAACCCCATTTCAGTCACCACTTTACACACATAGTTTCTTGGCTAAACCTTTTTTTTCCAATCCACACCACCTCTGTCTTGTCTAAATTTATTTTAAGTCCTGACATATCTGCACATCTTTGTAATAAACGGAGAGATGCGTCAAAAGTGTCTGGCGAACCATCAAGAATTAATGAGGTATCGTCTGCATACTGAGATATTAAATATTCTGTATCGTCTATAGTTATACCTTTTATATCCTTATTGTGACGAACAAGTATACCAAGAATTTCTACACAAAGTGAAAAGATAAATGGTGAAATAACATCCCCTTGTCTGCAACCTCTTTGAATTTCGAAAAAATCTGACAAGAAATTATTTTGTGAAACAGCTGATTTAATATTAGTATAAAAAGTTTTCACCCAACATTTTACTGAATAACCAAAATTAAAGAACTCAAGAACATTTTCAATAAAAGACCATGAAATGGTGTCGAATGCCTTTTCGAAATCAATGAGGAGGAGTATTCCAGGTATATCATTATCCTCTGTATATAAAAGTAGATCATATATTAGACGAATATTCTCCCCTATATATCGTCCAGGAAAAAAACCTGTTTGATCATTGCTGATCAAAATTGGTAGTACAGATTTTATACGTTCTGCTATACAGCTTGAAGCAATTTTATAAACAGTATTTAGCAAGCTAATAGGCCGCCAGTTTTTCATGTATTGTTTCGGTTTATCTCCCCATGTAATAATACCTTGTTTTTGAGTAACTGACATCTCCCCCTACTATAGCCATAATTAATAGATCTTAAAACAGATTTGCCTATATCAATCAAAAAGAACTTGAAAAACTCAGTTGTAAAACCATCAGACCCCGGGCTTTTCCCATTCTTCATTCGTTTAATTGCAGATGTCAGTTCAGAATATAATATCTCACCCTCGAGAGAGGTTTTCGTAATATTATCAAGTTTTGGAATATCAATATAAGGAATCTCCATTTTAAGATCTAAAGTATCTATTACTTCTCTTTAGTGTATAAATCTCTGTAAAAATTGTTTGCTTCATTTAGAATTTGATTTTGATCATGCAGAATTTCACCCTTAGAATTAACAAGTTTAGGTATTGTTTTGTCTATAAAATTTTTTCTTTCTAAGTTAAGAAAATATTTAGAAGGTTTATCACCTTCTTCGATCCATTGCATTTTTGATCTTATAACATGTCCTTGAATCTTCGACTGTCTTAAGATATTCAATTCAGACTTTTTTTGCTCAATAACTTCTAAAGTTTCTGTATCTTGAACATTTTCTTCTAATATTTTAATGTCATTTGAAATTTCTTTTTCAAGTTTGTCCCTTTCTTTTTTTTAAACGATGCATGAGAAATGGTTTTTCCCCTTATTTCCATAAGCAGAGTCTCTAAAAATAGCTGATCATTTACCATAAATTCTATATCAAGGTTATCTATTACATCAAGAGAGTCTCTGCTATATACAAAACATGCATATTGTTTTTTTGTATGCGCTATTGTTTCTTTAATAGTTTTTACGAAATCAGGGTCATATATTAAAGAGTTATTGAATTTCCAAAGATCCTTCCCAACTTTAAAATCATTAAGTTTTAATTGTAGAAGTACTGGAGAATGATCAGATCTATAGCTATTTAATATTTTGGTGTCACATACATTATGATATAAATATTGGGAAACTAAAAAGAAGTCAAGTCTAGCTTGCTTAAAGGGGTTTCGTTTACGCCATGTAAATTGTTTCTTATCAGGATACATTTCTTTAAAGGGATCAATAAGAAAATAATTTTCGCACATATCTAATACTTTTTCCTTTGCCTTAGGATTATTAATATTTTGATAATTATGGGTGTCTAATGACTGGTTTTGTACTAGATTAAAATCTCCAGTGACAATTACGGAACTGTTTTCAAAATCATCAATTACTTCACATATTTTTCCATAAAAGTTTGGCGAATCATTATTTGGGCCATATAGATTAACAAGTGCGAGCCTTTTACTCTGTATTTCTAAGTCCAATACTACTATATTACCATTATCATCATGACGTGTCCTATATACTTTGTATTCAAAGTTATTGTTAAATAGAATAGCGACACCCCTCTGGTTCGATGAGTATGAGCTAAAGAAACAGTCTCCTCCCCACTGATTTCTTATCAATCTTTCATCTGTTTCGCTAAAATGAGTATCTTGCAAACAATATATATTATAGTTTTTAGATTTCAGGTAGTCGAACACATCTCTTCGTTTTTCAATAGAATTTATACCTTGACAGTTACAGGAGACAATTTGAACCATATTATTTTCCATCCTTGAACTTTATACTTTCACATATTGAGATCAATTTATAATATATTTCAGAAAATGGTGTAAGGCTCCTGTACCTGTATGTAAAATAAGCAAACAAAGTATTGCAACACATTACCTTCATAAATATTCTTACTTGTATAGTCATAACCACTAATATAAAAGATAAAAATAGAAGAAGTAAACACTGTATTCATATTACTTATAAATTCAAACACTAAAACCAATTTCAACTGTACCAACAATGGCACAAATTAATCCGTCACATGTTTTTGTGTTCTAGGGGAGATAAGCCAAATAAAATTATCTTTACTGTCTCAGATCAGAAAATATCACCAAATAAAAACAGGACAAATGATATAAAAAGTATAAATAACTGTGATTTCAAAAATGTTCAATTTTTTTATCTTATCCTGTCCTTTTCTTTCTTCTTTTTTTTTGTAATCTGGAGAGTCGTTTTCGTCTTCATGCATAAAAGAAAGAGGCAAATAGGTTAGAAACAGGACGATAATTGTAGAGTACACCCACAGTATGGTAAAAAAAGCCACTTACCCACACTAAGATTTATATAAGAAGATGTTCAGTTTCATACAGGATATAGTCTATAGCATGGTAAACAATGTTGATATAAAATCAATAAACAGAAACATACATGGACTCAATTATATTTATCTTCAGACCAAAGTTGTTAATATTGACTTTTTATTACTAAGAAAATGAATAAGAATGTTAACATATCAACAAAGTCATAAAAACCTGAAAAACTTTAGACAAGTATACTATGGGTGTCCAGTTGACATGAGATTAAGGCCAAGGCTACAAGCTATTGGATTAACATATGCGTGTAGCGAACAAACCTTCTTAGTAATATGTACAGTTTACATATTAATTTTGCTGAATAATGGACACAAAGGTAAAAATATTATCAAATCACAGAACAATAAAATTAAGATTAAGGTTGACAAAATCTCAGACTGTCATGTGCCCACTAAGATGTCACAAGAAAACATAATATGCACTTTAGGTGATATAGTTGACGAGAAGTGGAGAGAAGAAACAAAGTTACTGTGACATGAAAATAACAACGAGGTTTCTTGACGAAAGTCAGACTGACATGTACCCTAAGGTGTAACACTTTACATGATATGGACAATGTAGGTGTTATAATTGGTGCAGAGCTGTCACAAGTTTGAAAGATTATTGAAGTCATTGAACCATGAAAATGAGGTCAATGTAACTAATATGTGGCAGGTATCAAAACTGGCACAGAAACACAAAAACCCTGTACCCTTAGGTGTAACACTATACATGATATGGACAATGTAGGTGTTATAACTGGTAAAGAGCTGTCACAAGTTTGAAAAATTATTGAAGTCATTGAACCATGAAAATGAGGTAAATGTACATGTAACTAATATGTGGCAGGTATCAAAACTGGCACAGAAACACAAAAAACAATGCAAACATATTTACATGCACAAGCAATAACATTAAAAAAAGAAGCAAATAAAGCAGTAAACAAAGAAAGCAACATATATTAGAACAAAATTATCTATCATAAGCATTGTAAATTGGCAGCAAAATAAAATAAAAAAGCCACATAAAACTAACAAACATAAACATAAAAAGCAGTCACAAAATAAACATAAAAGGCAAACATAGAAAGCTTTTCACATTTATACACATTCAATACTTACTCCAACTTTTAAGCTCTAAAAGAGAAACAGGAATAACATATAGTTTAATATGCGTGAATACACAATGTGAAAAGTATAAACTACACAGAAAATTATAAGCCGATTTTCACACAGTGTCAGCATGGAGGTTATTTTTTTTCTTTCTTTTTTAAATATTATGTATCAAATATTTCATGTTTGTTTTCAAAACTTTCTCGGAAATTATATAAACCCTTTATCCTAAAATTTTCTATTTCCTTAAGCAATCTAGGTGTGTTGAATAAAAGAAAAAATAAAAAATTATAACCTCTCTACGTTTTTATTTTTTTAATTCTTTTTTTAATTAACGAATGTATACACTTTTTGACCTGACATGGTGTGAGGGTGGAGCATGTCGAAATGAATTGATGACATATATTATTAGAGCGAATCATCATAAGAGTTAAACAATAGAAACATATATATATATATATAGATATATATATACAGACAGTAAACAGAAAATTACACTGTATAATGTTGGATTTTATACCACTGAAAATTCCTGCCTATTTTGCCATTTATCTCGCATATTTAATCTTGTTTGCAACACTAATTTTACCCAAATGCATTTTATGCGTGTTTGTAGCTTTTCAATTTTTCTTGTATTATAAGCAACCCCAGCAAGTTCATTTCCTGCTTCCTTCATTACTGGAGGAAGGTCCTCAACAATACGCATCCTTTTCTCTACAAGTTTGTGACTTTTCGACAATAATAACTGTTTGTCAGAAAAGTGTATCAAACGGACTATAATGGGATTCGGGCGTTTTGGGCGGTCTGTAAAGTTCACGGCGATGTTCTAATACGATTCACAACAAATTAATGAAATGGAAAACGAATCACGGGGAATTGAAATCCCCGATCACAGGGAACGAAATAAACCCATCGGCCCCCGTCATCTGCATTAGGAGTGTTCTGCAATGGTTCTGCAGTTCTACTGGCTTTTAAAATTTTGCATAGTTTATCAAATGTTTAGTTATTCTTTGGTATTTCTTACATCAACCAATCATGGTAGCCTATTGATATTCGGTATTCATTTGCATTAGCATCAGTATAAATCATGTTTGACATCCTGCGCCGTTTGTTAAATGGAAGTTTTTTGTGCCTTTTTAACGTCGACAACTTTTATTGTCATGACAGCCCATTACAATTTAGTATGCATTTCCTACAGTACAGATCACTTTAAGAGGCTTTTTTGTGTGTATGAAAATGCAGTCATGTGCCACTAACTTTGGAATTTTGCACTGTCGATGACACGCAGTTGCATCTGGGGAATTACATCCAGAGTTATCTTTATCTTTGATTAAAGGTTATGCTAAAAATGCAGTAAACATATTTTAAGACTTCGATTTCTTTAAAATGGCTGTTGCTATAGATCAATGTACAGATTTTAAGCAATTCATGGGACAGGCAAGATATAATCTGTGGCAACATATTATTTTACCGTTACATTATTTAAAACTCTTGCATTCTTAAAAGTCTCATTTGTACTACTTTTCTTATAACACTCTATATAAAGCCTAAATGGCCGAGTGGTCTAGGGCGCTGGATGAAGTGCAGGCGGTGTTGCCATAGACGTCACAACAGCATTGGCCAGACTCCCACAGAGGGAACTACCCATAATTTGCTGATCTAACAATGTTGAGCTGATCATCAGACGTAAATATATATCACCTTTTGTCTCAAGAAATTGGTATCAGATACATTCAATTATGAAGAAGTTAATAATTGAAACAATGTCTGACAGTAGTTCATAATTATAAGGCGCTAAAGCTACCCCAGTTCAGGGACTGTACCCTACTTAGTTTGATTTGCACCGTCATAGAACTATGTGTTGTATGATATATAGTTCTTACATAAAATGAGGGGACCTGCCCTTTTCGGGATGTCGGATTTAGATGTTTTAAAGCTCGGGATTTAGGATTTTTATGATTTAAGCCCAAGATTTCGGGACATAAATTCACCGAGAATCGGGATTTCATCAGTCTTTAAGTTTTTTTGTAGTTTGGGATTTTGGAATTAAAAAAAAAAAGTCAGGAATCCCGGATGAGACCCATCCGGCTCTTCCTCTGTAATTCAAGTAATATTATACCGAAGTTCCTATAAATTTTAGTTTCTTTATATGCGCATTTCGACAACTTATGTCTCTTCAATGCATATCGAAATCCATTAACCGAAATATTTGTAAAAGCTGAGAGAGAATTTACCAATAGGATCTGGATTGGTGAATACCCTCGGGGACTGACAGTCCAGCAGCAGTGGCATCGGCCCAGTGATAATAAACAATATAATACTAAAATTTATTGATTTGAATAAAAAGGTTTATACAAATGGAATTGCAATTTGCAATCAAGTATGCTTCGAGTCCAAACGTCATTCGAAGTCGTCCATGCAAATTGAACACTGATAGTCAAAATTGCATAAATCTTTTGGGAAATGGAGCAAGACAGTTTCATTAATAGGCTTACAAATAACACAATTTTATCAAGGCTTTTTAATCCAATTAAACATTTAAGACATAGTAAAATTTTAACAAAACAATTAACAACTGATTTATTGCACACAAAAATTAAGCAAGCTGAAAATGCACAAATAGAAATAAAAAATTGTCCCCTTTTTTTAATTGATCAAAAATGAGAAGGAGCATCATTGTTAATAGCAAAAAAAAAGTAAAACACGTCGAGGTTTTAATAATACAAAAATGCCCGATTTGCATAATATACATAAAATTTCATTATGCTGTAGATGTGTTTAAGGAGTAACCCCTCATCAGCAGCATTAGAATTAAATAATATGGAAAGGTATAATCCAAAAGTAGATATAAAATATAAGGCCTATCAAGACTTTTTTAAACATATAGAAATCGAAACTATGCAATCATGAGAAATAAAAGGTTAAAATATCCCGTTAATTTTCCCATACTCTTCAAAACAACTGCAGTAGAATACCGAAGTAACAAAGAACAAGATTACATAAATCAAAGTCTAGAGGCAAGGCAAAAGTAAGGACATCAGTTGACGCAAGAACAAAGACGCTACACAACCACAAAACGCAAACACTACAAAACAACAATAAAAATTAAAGCACTAACAGTGTGAACTCTCAAAGAGTGACATCAGGTGTTCTTGAAGGGTAAGCCTGTCTCGTCCTGCATACAACACCCGTCACACAGTCAGTGAGGTATTTCAGGGTTTGAAAGATCTGTTTGTTAGCTTATCGGTTAAGGCAAACAATTGCGACAAAGGAGCAGTGAAGTCACAGTTATGATAGTGTAATTTCCACGAGACTTTGACAGAATTGAAACTGACGCCAAAAACAATGAACTATCATAATTTCAATTGGATTCCAAATCCAGTTAGTAAAAAAATTCAAATAATGCAAGTTAACCGAAGCGAATTGGTCAATTATAATTAAACATGAACCCACATTAAATCCAATTATCTATAACGCTACAAATGTATCCACATTAGCTGTATGTCCACACGGATTTTGTATCAATACTTGTTTTAATTTAAAAAAAAGATCCATTCAGACATGATAAAAATCAATACCCAGATGATTTTGGAATTTTAGGACAAACAACATTGGACAGAATATCAAGTTGTTAGCAGAAGCATTCCCACAAAAGTAGTGTTATTCTTGAATAATTCCAATTGCTAATGCAACGTCCAATTTCATTGGTCAACGTCATGAACAACAAAAAAGTTATTTCTCTATAAACTTTTCTTGCCCATTAATACACTACGACGTTAAATAGTGCAGTATATGGTGACGTAAAAATCAGTGACAACATTGGGATTGGAATTATAAGAAATAAAAGTAATTTTGGAGGAGTTTATGGATGTGTAAACGCTGCCTTTCACTCACAAACTCTACATAAAGTCCTTCGGACTTTATTTAGTTTGTGAGTGAGTCGGCCGCGTTTACACATCGATAAACTCCTCCAAAATGACTTTTATTCCTATAATACATTCAAATTTTCATTACAAAGTTTCTATAGGGAAATATTTGGTGAGACGCTACAAGATAGCTCGATTTTTTCAAATCTTGCTGTCACAACTCCTGATTTCGTGTTTTCTTTGTCAAGTTATTCTGTAGGCCCATTTACATCTTCAAAATGAAACCAATTAATATTGAACATATTTTCCGAACTGCAAAAAGTTATCAGCCATCAAATTCAAAGACCAGTCTCATCTATCGACAGTTATGATTTTTCTACACTTATACCACCCTTCCACACGATATTGGGACAAGTCATTAAATGGTCTTATAAATTTTCTGGTCTACAGCTCATTTGCTCTTACGAGAAGCGAGGATTTTTCTCTAATATTACCTACAATAATCATTGTTCCTGGACATGTGATGATATATGATAAAGGCACTCAATCTTTTGCTGTACAATATTTTTGTTCGTTTTGGGAACACTATTTATCAACAGGTCATAGGTATTCCCATGGGTACAAATTGTGCACCTCTGAGTGCAGATCTTTTTCTTTTCTATTACGAACGAGACTTCATGAAATAACTTCGAAAGGGAACCATACCAAACAGTGATAAACTTATTTATATTTTCAATGATAACAGCAGATATATTGACGATATCCTTACTATTGATAATCCCCAGTTTTTAGATTACGTAGACATTATTTATCAACAACAACTAAAATTAAATAAAGCTAACAATTATTCCAAATACTGTCCTTTTCTGGATTTAACTATCATTATTGACTCCGGTAAAATAAAAACTAAAATATATGCTAAACGGGATGATTTTGATTTATGCCATTAGCGAAACATTTTCTACAACTTAAACACGTTAATTCAGAAATTCCTCACGTCTTGCTATATAAATTTTCAAATGCTTAAAAACTCGGAAATGCTCATTTTCAAACAATAGCAAATTTTTTGAACTGGATGTGACAAAAATTCATAATCAACTTAGTTAACGTTGTAGAAACTATATATTTCATTCCTCAATATTATAGCTATGATATATGTACATATAACTGCTTGATATCCCTTCATAACTAAACAATATATATAGTGGTCTGAGGTTCCTCACTGTGTTAAAGACTATAGGGTAACCCTCAGATGCTTTGATTTTGGTTGTTGTAACCTAGAGTTGGGATGTTGTCTCTTTGACTTTTACCCAATTTCCTTTCTTTTTCATATACTGAGCAACACATGAAACGCACCAATCTTTTTTTTTAATATGTAGCTCCCAAGATATTTTAGCCATATCAGCCTTTCTTATATATTTTTTAATTTCAAATGTCCAGAACAAGCAAGTCAATTTAAAAAAAAAATTGTCATTTTCAAGTCACAGCAATGGTTTCCGGTGATTGTGTGAGAAAACACAAGTCAAAGAATTGCTTTCCTCAGAATGAGCTTGTTTGGAAGTTGTATTGTCAAAAGTTACAAAAACAGTAACTTTTACCGAATCTTACAGGAAGGAGCACAAGAGATTCAAAATTTATCCTTTTCAACAATTTTTGCATTTTTGGGTGAACAAGTGGTTTTTTGAGAAAATGAAATTCAGAATTCAAAAAAGTTTGATTTTTTCAGAATTTTGACTTTGTGATAAGAGAAACAATGTGTAAAAATTTAAAAACTTAAAAATAGTACTTATAGGGTTGCTTTGATGATTATATGTAGAGTCCTTTTTATTTCAAAATAGATTCAACTCTCATTTATCCTGTAAATTGTATATTGCAACTTTCCCCTTGTTTTTCATTTTGAATATTCACGCATCCTCCCGAAGTCTTTGAATTGCCGGTCAGGACTAACTTTATTAAGAAATCCCGGTTGAATAATTTGTGCCTGTTATATTCCGAAAAAAAAAGTGGTACATATCTGTATTTTCGACAAATAGTCCGCCATATTTTGTCCTTAGTTAAGTGCTCTCAGCGTTTTAATTAGTGTTAACAATATTCAGGATGAACAACATTCAAAGCGTTATTCCTTTGTTTGATTCTACCATGTATTTGTAGAGACTTTTTCTCGTGTGCGTTTACTCCATATCCCTTCATTGTTTATACTGTTTTGTGACAGTGCTCACAATTTAGTTCTCACAACATTATACATGCAATCGTTACATTATATCCAGTCGTTTCGGTAATGGTGATGATGGCGGTAAAACACAGCAATTATTAAGGTTTATGCTCGCTAAATGTCGTTGAATCAAATGCAGATTGCTGACACCAGTCGCATTTTCCATCCGGTCCTTGATCTGTAAAACTAAGACATCGGGTAAATAACAGCAAGAAAAAGATAGAAGCAAGCTGAAAAAACTCTTTTCATGGCTAACAAAATTTTAAAACAAAAGAATGGTTGTTATAATCAATATGAGGTCCCTCTAACAAAACCTTTAACCCTGTGTAAATTATTGTCTTGGTTACGTTTTAAAAAGACCCTTTTTCGTGATTTTGAAACACTCTTCATTTAAAAACTGGCATGTCTTCATGTAAACAGTAACAAAAGCTCCTACGTCTTAATTGACCACATTTGTCTCTTCTTTTGATTGGTGTGTGATATGTTGTATGTGGTTGTAATTTTTGTCCATTGTAGGTGTTTCCTGTTATTTTATGTTTATTAATAGAAAAAAAGAAGGGAAACGGGGAATGTGTCAAAACGACAACGACCCAAAGGGGAGTTATAATAACTCAAAGCCACCATAAGATCTGAGGAAACCCCACGCCCAAACGGCAGGTCGGAGTCGGTCCATAGATGAAGAGTAATCAAGTTCAGCGAAATAAACATCCTAGACTCCTATAGACATAAAGTAGACTAACTAGAAAACAGACAGGACACACAAAGGATTAATAAATTTCATGACTTAGGAAAGGCGCAAACCTTCCTCCTGTAGCCAATGTGATAAATAAAAAAAACGTAACAACAGTAAAATTCAGTTGGCAACAGGAATGAGTCAGTTGTGAAAAATGAAACTGAAAGAACTAAATATACGGACATAAACATGAAATCACAAGAGACTACTAGCAGTTAACTGACATGCCAAGTCCAGACCCATTACCAACTGACAAATTAAGTTATGTACCCTCAGTATACAGCTTCCACCAAGATCCCTTCCTGTGAGGAGTTTAGTATAATGATTTCATGCATATACCGGAATACATAACCCGTGTCCATGCAATACAATCCTACTTGTGGTAGCGTGGAGAGCAATTTTTTAATACCATTGCTGGACCAATTACGGTAGTATAGCAACAGGAATGGTCTAGTGCAAATATAAATACATACTATTGTCTTGCGGCTTTCTTAAAATGAATGCATTTAATATGAAATATGACCGTTTATGGGTTCATAGTGATTAATAACACTTAGGGGTTTTAGATACAAATGATTCTAGCATACTTAAATGATTAAATGATTAGATAATGTGAATGTAGTTTCAGATTAATATTGAAAACGATATCTTAATATACATTTCTATTACAGTTGACGTTTGTTTGCTCCTCAAAGATATACCTTTTGTACCATTTTCCGTTCTTTCTCAGATCTTCAGATAATTGAACATCCTGCATTTCAAGAATTTCAAGGCTGAATAATCTATGGTCAAAACATTTGTACTCCTTTCTAAGAAATATGCGACACCAAAAGGCCACCAGAGTAAAAACTATCCAATAAATAACTGCTTTGTTGATACAATGAAGGGCATGGTCGAGTGCAGTATGAAGCGACCACAGGCATTTCGACCGCTTAAATTTGAACAAATGTAATTTAATTGGTGAGTCTGTATAAGCTCACCCCTCCAGCCTTCGACCGTCTGGTTGATCTTATACAGACACAACGCGTCCTCGTGTGATAACTATTACTGAATAGATTTTCTCTTATTAATTCTAAATAACTCATGAATAAATCTACCTTAGTGTACCGATTTTCAGCGTGAATTAATCTTGATACGAAATCTTCTCAAAAGAGCCGTTCGAAGTTTTTCACCGAGTATTATATATATAAAGAAGTTTGATGAACAAGCAACTATAGTCGACAATTTTAACATTTCAGTCATAATTTTAAGCTCGTTTAAGCTAATATGCATAGTGTCCCAAGCTGTGTTGATCATGTAATTCATTTTTTCACTGTATGGCGAAAGTCCAAGAAGAAGGAACGGCAGATTTTCATTAAGTATGGACACTAGCTCGGCCCAACATGAGAAATACTCATTTGAAATATCTTTAAGCTCATCATAAATTTGCGATTCCCAGCAACTATTAGTATTGATTTTTTCTGTTAGTTTTTGCAGTGTTATTGTGTTGTGATGGTGCCATACACGAGATAGCCTTCCAAACATTGTGTCAACTAGATCACTATACTTCTGTGTCATGATGTTTCCTGTTTGTATAGTGCAGTTTTGTTGATATTCGTTCACTGTTTCATTAATATGCTGAGTTATATATCTAATCACTTGTGTTGGTTTATTGTAATAACTGCATTGACAAAGACTGGCCTTTTTTCGCCTTCTTTTTCCTATTCGAATCGTACAGAAGTAAAGATTGTTGATTGATTTCATTTGATACGCGTTTACATTCTTAAAACAAGTTATTGCATTTTGTTGAATTTTGTCTCGAATGATTCTCCATACAGCATCTTTTTCATAACCAGAATGATACATTTCAAAAACAGTAGCATTTAAGTATAGTCTTGGGATTTCTGATATCAAAAATACTGACAATACACTGACAATCAACGCGCAGGATTTTCTCTCCTTACTATTCATTGAATTTTGTCCTCTGATGTGTTTTCTTCGAATAAGTACAAAAATTATGCAGAATGTTGATAGCGCCATTGCAGCCGAAGCAATTCCTATAACCCCGCTGTATATAATAGGATAAATAATAAGTACATATATTTCAACAACTTGATTTCGTAATTCCATCGCACATTTCTCTTCTCCCCCTGAAGGCGACAGACTGACAACAAATAATCCAGGCATAGATACCATTATTGACAACAGGAAACATACACAACAGGCTACAAAGGATTTCTTGCTTGTCATTTGTATTGAACTCCATATAGGACATAAAATAAGCCACTTCGTAGTTTCGACAACTTCCGCTTTATTGGGAAATCGGCCAGATGCATTATGGGAAGGATGGAAGCAAAACAGCAGACGAAGTGAGCGAGAGGGCAAATGGATTAATCATAGATTGTTCAATTGTGTAAAACAAATCGGTGGAGACATGTCTTTTACGGAACATGTCATTATTGGATAAAACCGTTAGTTGACCAAATGTGGTTCCCACGTGAGTTATTTATTTGTACTAGCTTAAAACGTTGTGCAAAAAAGGCGACTTTTTGACCTTGATGACATAAAACACATTCAATTTGTTCGTTTGCCCCCTGTAAAATTTATGACAGTTTGTTATATTACCTCCCTGTGTTTATTGCTATGTTCATATGATTATAAATTGTATCATAGTGATTATAATCCTGAAGAAATCAAAGGGAAAGACGGATGGGTACCGGTCCAACGGCAACACTGCCATGTTATGGTGTGACCCCTTGAGCTTTGACCGTCGGTCGGAAAAGAAGATCTGTTTTAAAATAATGATAAATTTGCAAAATTTGAAGAAGAAAAACAACATATATCACATATGGCTGATCAGGTGGTGCTAGTTGGGCCCTGACATTATCAAAATTTCAGTTCTTCAACCCATAATTCTGTAAACCCTAAAACTACAGTGACAACAAAAATAGGGGTATTTTAGTAGCAAGCTGGGCTACTGGTACACAAATTGGAGCTTAGCCTAAATTTTAGGGGTCTTAGGCCACTTGGTCCCTGCTAATAATGACAGGGACGAACCTACCCAGGGGCGCAGTAGCCCACGGCCTGTAAAATTCTGCCTGGGCTACTAAAAATATGAACCAGTAGCCCAGCTGGCTACCAAAATTTTTGACATGCACATAGCACTGGCCTGGTACAATATACAGCTTGGCTACCAATTTTCATTTGCCAGGGGCCCAGGTGGCCATATGTATAGACTCAGACATGAAGGTGCATCCCTGTTAAATATATATCCTTGGACAAGGAGAATAGACTAGCTGAAATGAGCTCCCAAATATTTTTAAAATATGTCTGTTTTAAAATATATATACAATGTAATTATGATTTTGGTCCTTTTGATTTGATATACTCTCCTGGTTTAAATAACACTGAATTTACTCCATGTGTCCTTTATATTCACATATTTTTTT